>JBBPNW010000142.1:0-28594 GCA_038091115.1 Rubroboletus rhodosanguineus
TGACGTGCATCTCGCGCCACGCCAGCAAGTAGTTGTCCGTCAAGCTGATGTCTAATTCATACGCCCCCGTCGAGTTGGCGAACTCGGATGTCCCAAACTTTTCTAGAAAAGTCACTTTGTTGTTGATGCCTACGGTGGCGATCAACGGAACGACCAGTCCGCCGATGAGGAACTGGTGGCCAGGGTGATGAGCATCAGCTACCGAGGGTAAAAGTTATTTTCGGAGACTTGCCTCGTAATACCCGGTATTCGCCGGCGTATTCCAGACGTAAAGCGGGGTCCCGGTCCAGTAGTAAGTGGTCAACCTGTTTGGGCCTCCACACAAATGAATGGGGTCCCCGGAACAGGCCATATTGCAATCTGAATCGGCGCCATAGGCTCCGCCGTTGGCAGCAATGTCGGTCGTGTCACCACAGACTAACCTCCAAGTTAGCCACATGCGAACATGAGGAGGAACATGAGGAAAGACTCACAGCACTGGATTCCGTACTCCATTCCAGCAGCAGGATATCCATATGCAGCACACTGACTCAAGCATGCGTCAACCGTGTTGTTCGTCGTCCAATCCATCTCGTACGGGAACACTCTCAGTCCGCCCGGCGGCTCACTGTTTGGCGAGGGATATTCAGAATATGACTATTCTGATAAAGCGTAACCACTTACGCGAGGCATCCTTGGTATTGCCATGATCCGGGAAGATCGGTCTTTTGAATCGTAGGAACGGGGAGCGCAGTAACGCTACCCGTCGAGGTGTACACTGAGACGCGGTTTGGGCCACCGCACACCTCCCTAACTCGTCGTTAGTCAATGGACACAGAGCAATGGTCCATACTTACGCTGCGTTTCCCCCACAAGCCATATTACAATCGCTTTCGGCTGCCTGAACAGCCCCGTTAATCAAGTAGTCACCGCAGACTAGGAATCCATCAACCACTCAGCAGTCAGAAGAGAAGGGTCCGACGCTATGATGGCACTCACAGCATTGCACACTATATTCTATCCCAGCGAGCGTGAAATTGTTCGAGCTGCAATAAGCAATGCAGCTCTCGACCGTCGTACTACCGCTGTCGAATTCATTTCCGAGTATCCGTCCATTGGCACCGTCCACGTAACATGCACCATACGTCCATGTGCCCGGGGGAGGCGTACCTGTTCCACCACCCCCTGTGCCACCACCCCCTGAAGAAGTTCCCGCCGTGTAGTTGTACACGTTGAGACGGTTTGGACCTCCGCAGTATTCGGAAGAATTTCCAGCACACGTCATATCGCAATCCGTCAGGGGCGTCTGCGCAGACCCACCTTCGAGAGTTGAACCACAAACTGATGTGCTACTGGGTCAACGTGAATGGCTAGACCGAAAAGTGAACACTGACAGCACTGGGTGGAGTATTCCACGCCTGCCAACGTATAGTCGGCATTCTGACACGCGGTGGTGCAACTCTCCACGGTAACGGTACTAACGGCAGCGCCATACGTCAATGCACGATTGTCAACCGAATCACTGGGAAAAGATCATCAGCATCAACACCTAGTGAGGAAATCAACCACTTGCCTGTAACATCCGAGCGAAGTCCAGTCGCCGACGCTCGGTACAGTGATGGGACCCGCGGGGGGCTGTGCACCACTCCAATAAACATTCAGTAGATTACCCGCGCCAC
Organism: Rubroboletus rhodosanguineus; assembly: GCA_038091115.1. Taxonomy (NCBI): domain Eukaryota; kingdom Fungi; phylum Basidiomycota; class Agaricomycetes; order Boletales; family Boletaceae; genus Rubroboletus; species Rubroboletus rhodosanguineus. The sequence goes on from JBBPNW010000142.1 coordinate 1,659, forward strand.
AAAATTCCGCAGAATCGCCACTGCAAGGCATGTTGCAGTTTGACGAGCTCACGTTCGTAGAACCAGTCGCGAACGAGTTACCGCAGTCTGCCACGTGGAGTAAACAGCCCACTCATTGAAAAGATGGAGTGACTCACAGCATTCACCCGCGTATTCAACGCCAGCATAGATGTATGAGTTGGCGCCTGTCGAGCAAAAGTTGATGCAGGACTCGACGGTCATAGCAGTCGTGCTGGTGTACGAAGCAGATGAGAGCGTACGGGTGCCCACATTGTCACTAACCCAAGACATGGTGAGTGACCTTGAACAGAAGCACCAGGTTACTTACGTCCAACACCCGTATGCCGACCAGCTACCTGGGAGGGCACGACGATGGAGATCATGAAGTGCAGGTTGCGGAGACGCACAAGTCTAAGAGTCATCGTGAGAAGTGTGGGGCCGAACGACAGAGAAGAGCCCACTTGAGATATCAAGGCCGAAAACAGTGCGAACAGACCAACCACAGCCATGACTAACGGCTGTCTTTTCCCTTCATGCTGACGGGGTTGCTTTATAGGCTATACCAGCGCCAACGTCAACCCTGCCATCATATTCGTCACGGGGTCTCGCAACAGGAAAACAACAACTTTCTCAAGAAACCCAGCGGGATGGATATCAGTGAGTCCACCAACGAGGACAGCCGGGGGTACCTGAGTGGCAAGAATGTGATGAAATCATTTCACCAAGCTTGGGTGTCAATGGCCATTTGCCACACACCTAGACCGAGCCGATCAAAGGACGGAGGTGCTGTATTAAGAAACTATCCTCGTGAGCTGGGAGCGGGACATGGCAGATGAAGGATCAGGGACATCAAACACGCCTGGGCAAGGGAAACACGACCCGTTAAGGACATGTCATGTAGCGAATCATCGGTTGCTTAAATGCCTTCGTACTGCGATGATAGGCTATGGCCTAGTAACAAATACCGAATATGTTGGTACCGAAACGACCGAACCAGATTCAGGATTTCGCGATATCGTATGCTCGTTCAACTTCAGGTCTATGGACTATATTTGGTTCAACCAGTGGGAAGAAAGGCAATCACGACGCTGTAAGAGCGTGTATCAACCGCATCACAGAGCTGAAAGGAAAACAAACAAACCAGGAAAGATGCATAGAATTTACATGTCCCTGATGGAAAGCGGAAGTAGTGAAATGTGTGTTGAGCAAAGTATCATTGACAGTCGATAACTTTGCTTCGACTGGCCAGTGGCGGCCGAGATTCTGTCAGGAGAGAAGAAGAAAAGATACACGCGGGCTAATCAGCCCTCCGCGTTTAAACGCAGGGGTCTGGACAGCACCGACATATCGATAGTGGCACGTTGATGCACGTAAACGTTGGTCTGACCCACGAGGAGGCTGAGGGATGGTCACATGCTCAGCGAGCACGCCGCGCAGCTCGGAGATGTGAAAGTCGCCTGACTCTGAACTCTCAAATCACCCGACTCGTGCGTGTTTCGTTGTCGTGTAGAGCTTCAAGTTTCAGATTCTGCAGATAAACGGCATCGTTGTCCAAATAACGAGATGAAACGGTGACGACGACAAACAACCACCAAAAGTTCGTTACCTCTTCATTGCTTCAATTCTCAGCTTCATTTGTTTTATCACAGCGTGCCGTACGTGGCCACCAGTAAGAAGTTGATCTCCTGAGCACCTGGATCTTGTCTCGTCACGGGCTACAATCCCCGCCCGAGCGATATTGCAGGTCATCGGTCGCCGTCGTGCAACTCGGACCGAGCAATAAAATCACAATCGGGATGAACGTCAATTCAATTTTGCAGAACAACAACTACAGCGCCTGTATTTAGTACCGTGTTCACCGGCTTCGAAGCCCATTTTGTCAAGGAAAAAAAAGAGTGGCAAAAAGTCGGAGATGAGCAAGCAACAAAAAAAGTCCATGTGGTATCGGGAACGATTCGTCCGGCAGTCCTATCGCGTTCAAACACCAGGCAACGTGAAGTCGGGATAATCTGGCCAATTCCCGAGCTCCCCTGGATCGCCCCCAATTCGGACCCATGCCGAGTGCGACGGCGTCGGTCCATCCAGCACAAACAACTGATGCCAACCTGGTGGACACACGTACACGTTAGGCGGCGCCGTGATCGTACACGTCGTCCCAGAGCAAGAGAACTCTGGGAAGATGATACGCCCGCCACTCATGACGTTGCCGTGCGTGCTCGACGCAGCTGTGTCACTCGTCCGTCAGAAACCATCCCCATCTCACGAGCGGTACAATGGGGACCCACCTGCGATGAGAGAGACACGCATCGTGCTAGTCGTTCCTTGGAAAAGCGTCACACTGATCGAGTACTGTCCGCCAAGTGCCCAATCCGTCTCCGTAATCGTAAACGATGGTTGCTTGAACCCCTGGTTCAGGTACGGAGGGACGTACACCTCAACCCGCATTTCCTCTGGATAGACATACGACCCATTGGGGTAGTACGTCTCCGGATCCGAGCCCGAAACCAACACACGGCCATCAGGCAGGAGCGTCGCCTCGGAATGATACAGTCGTGCGACGATCGTGTTACCAAGGATTGACATCCGTTGGCCGATGGGCTTCGATGGGTCGTACAGGAGTGCATTGAGGTTGGGATCGTTCCCCAGTCCGAATCCGGCGAACCCTTGCTGGGCACCGTTCATGATCATGTACGTTCTGTAATCAAAATATTGTTAGCCTCACGCACGACGCACATCATAAGCGCTAACGCTGGCTTACCCGTCCGGAAGCGTGACCATACACGGCATCACCCTCTTCGATGGCTATACACAGACCAACCATCCATATCAGGCAAACCCGTTCGTAGCGTACCACCCATACACGCACCATTCTCTCCAGCGTCCATGCCGGATTCGTGACCTCGGGTGCGATGGAGATGCAGTTATCGAGCGCAATACCAGCTCCAGGTGTTGACCCACCGCAAATGAGAATCTCGATCGGATCCGTGTACGGGGCGTATTGCGGGAGAAGTACCGACGATCCTTCCATCGGATACGTGCGACCCCCAAGGAAGTTGTTCACCGCACCCGGCATGTTGGGTAGCAATGTGACGGTATCGAACGTCACGGGATCTAGTATGCGGGCTTCGTTGTAGTATCCTGGACTGAGTTTGAGTACGGGCGTGTTGACCGCGATAGAGGTATCGCATGCTCACCGATGAAAAAGCGCCCGCTCGGAAGCACAACCAAGAATGGGTACAAGTTGTTGGGATCCGTGCGTTGCAAGTAGTCGAGCGTGATGACCGTGTCGCCCCCCGGTGGCTTCGGAAGAATCTCCAGACTAGGTTGGGGTGGACCGTTGCTGCCAGTCTCTCCACCTACGACGAGGATACTCCCATTCGGCATCATCATCGCCGTCGGGTACCATCGCCCACGCTGTAATAGTCATGTAAACCTCCAACAAGGGCCAGGTTGGATTGCGAACAAACCTGAAGTGACAATTCATCGACATTCTCCTCCCAATCATGCGTCCCATTCACCCCCGGACTTCCATCCGGATAGTACAGCCTGACACCAAACGTCGACGAGAGTGACCATCCACCGACGTTGATCTGGCGGGCACCTTTATCCGGGAGAATGATACTCCCCGAACAGAACACGTCCGACTTGACGTGCATCTCGCGCCACGCCAGCAAGTAGTTGTCCGTCAAGCTGATGTCTAATTCATACGCCCCCGTCGAGTTGGCGAACTCGGATGTCCCAAACTTTTCTAGAAAAGTCACTTTGTTGTTTATGCCAACGGTGGCGATCAACGGAACGACCAGTCCGCCGATGAGGAACTGGTGGCCATCGATGAGCACCAGCTACCGAGCAAGTTATTTTGGACTCGCCTCGTAATATCCGATATTGTCCGGCGTGTTCCAGACATTCAGCGGGGTCCCGGTCCAGTAGTAAGTGGTTAACCTGTTCGGGCCTCCACACAGATGAACGGCGTCCCCGGAACAAGCCATATTGCACTCTGAATCGGCGACAGTGGTTCCACCGTTGGTAGTGACATCGGTAATGTCACCGCAGACTAACATATTAAGCGTTTACCACAAACGCACACTAGCATCAACAAGAGAATAAAGACGCACAGCATTGTTCTCCATACTCCAATCCAGCAGCAGGGTATCCGTATGCAGCGCACTGGTTCAGACAAGCATCCACCGTGTTGTTCGTCGTCCAGTCCATTTCGTACGGGAACAGTCTAGTGCCGTCCGTTGGCTCACTGTTCAACGATGTATATTCAAATATTCAGAAGATGGCGATCTCAATAGAGTATGACTACCTACGTGAGACATCCCTGGTATGTCCACGACCCCGGAAGATCCGTAGCTTGAATGGTTGGAACGGGGAGCACTGTCACGCTGCCCGTTGAGGTATACACCGAGAGCCGATTTGGGCCCCCACACGCCTCGCTACGCGTCGTTGGGATACGTCAGGAAGATGTGCGTGACATAAGGTGCATACTCACGTTGCATCACCGCCACACGCCATGTTACAGTCAGTGTCAGGAGCTTCGACCGCCCCATTTATAAGAGAATCGCCACAGACTGGGAATCGAATTCAAACCGGTGAGCTTACAGCAGTGACGCATGAAGAACAGGGGTATCCGGCAATGTTACTTACAGCATTGTGTACTGTACTCGATCGCTGCGAGTGTGAAATTGCTGGCGCTGCAGTAGGTGATGCAACTTTCGACCGTCGTGGTGGTGCTGTCATATTCATTTCCGAGTACACGTCCGTTGGCGTTGTCCACGTAGCATGCGCCGTATGACCATGTTCCCGGGAGGCCCGTTGTCACAGAAGACACGGCCCGTATGGACAACGCGAACGCACCAGGCTAAGAGACACGATGAAAAATGGTGGAATAGCCAAAAAACAAAAGCTCACATGGATGATCAACGCTGAAAACAGCGTCAAAAGTCGAAAAATAGCCATACTGCACCAACCCGCAGCAGAATGAAATAAACAGAAACGAAAAAAATGCTCGGGCATAAATACTTGAGCTGAACGTCACCTCGGATGCGATCGGCCGGGGACATTGGGAGGCCAGGATAAATTAGATTTAATGCATTAAGGAGAAGTCAAAGGGTTCCAGCCATTCGTGGGGATATCGGTGTTAAAATGCCTCTGTATCGGGAGGTAGGTTTTAGAACATCGAATGCATCCGAGGTGGATGGGTGGATCTGCGCTGGGCAGCGCGATTGTTGCACGACGTGGACCACAGTGCGCACCTTGTGTTTGTGCAGTATTTGATTTTGTGGAAGGAAAAACGACAACGCTGCCATGTTGAAGCATCTACCAAACGCAGCATGACGGAAGGATCCCAAGGATCACTGCAAAAAAGCAGCATTGACTGGCGATGGGAACATTGGGAAGCTTCTTACTTCCAGGGTAGCGACAGACATTAATCTATCAGGAGCGCCGAGAATCGGAGGAGAGAAAGGCGGGCCCATATGGGTGGCGTACTAGTTCTAGGCTGACACTGATGGCTTGGACCGCATGTTGTGCCGTGCCAACCCGAACGGGAAGTCTAACTAATACCCTCCTGTTGCAGGATAAATATATATTGCACAGAAGTCTGCGAAAAAGGCACACGTACCATGACAGAGCCGTACAAGCGGCGCTCCTCGGGGAGAGTCTGTTTGGGAAGGCAGTCGAGATGGGCCGCCGAGGGGGTGATTGCGAGGGGCAAGTTAGCGAATGATTCCAATGGGAAGTCGCCACGGAGAAAGCACGGGGACTACGCTGTCAAGCTGAAGAGGCGATTGACCGATGTAGATCATCACGGACATGCGATCAGCGTGATCTTATGGTCGTCAACATCGTGGCAGGTCAGTGGTGGAAGGAAGGATTGCGGTAACCACGCAGTTGAGCTAGCCGCACTGAGTATCGCTGCTGGCACGGCCTTGAAATCAAGTTGCACGTCCGCTCGCCTTGAAGTACTTAGTAGACTTTCTCATATAGCAAAGTACAGTTGTGCAGTGCCAACACTCACCTGTTCCCACGACGTTAGTCTGTACTTGTTCTTCAAGTTGTAACTTGTTAGTAGCAAATGACGTCCACCCTCGCAGATCAGCTATGCCTGAACGCGTCCTCGTTGCGACAGGACAGGTCAAAAAAGAGGAAAACCGAGTCGTATCTATGATCCCTTCATGACCTCGACTCGATACACGCTCCCGCCCCCGCCGCATTTCCCTGCATACTCATCTGAAACTGTGAAACTCGGACCAGATGCATCACCTTTAGCTGGGGATTTCGAACAGGCACTGTTCTCCGACGCAGCTAGGGCTCTCGGTTGCACACTCCAGGCGCCAGAACTCAACGTGAACCTCGATCAGAATATCAACGCGTTTTTGGCTTCCTTTGGTCTTTGGCTGATCTCGGAGGCTCTTTCCAGCAAGATATTATGAGGCGTTTCAGGCAAGCCCCCACCTTCACTTTGCAAAATCACTAATCTGCAATGCCCATCAGAATCAGCGAGTCCAATGTACCCGCCCTCCTTGCCTTGTTCTTTCCGAACCATGGATCCCTTTCACTTTGTCAAAATGCTTTCGATATCGCTCATTCAGCACGTACCTTAACGAGGGGACCTCATATTATACCGATGATTTTCCAGGTCAAACTCTTCTTTTTCATTTTTACACCCCTTCAAATCAGCAGCAAAGCCTATTGTACGCAGTGCCTTGGTCAGGGCTATGGTTTCAGATACAGATGTCGCGAGTTTCATTCCCAACCTTTAACCCATCGCAGTCAAATGCATGCCATCCTTGACTCGACATCTGTCCCTCTTACTCACCACTATCTCAGGCTCGCATTCACATCACACTCTGTTTGTGTTTTGTGGTGAGTTACCTGGCTGCGGATTCTTTGCATTCTACCTTGCCCGTTCATTCGCTAGCTCGGAAACTTTGTTCTTTTATGCACTCCCCCGCGGAGGGCGAACATGAAACCTACCGCGCTATCTGTCATCGTCAGTCCAATGACAACTCAAGTTCGCGGAGCTCGGGGCTCTGGTAAGGGCTCTGTATCTACTGCTCGTTTTGTAAAGACTGCTATGGCAACCTGTTCATCGCAAGAAAATGTTCCCGAGTTCCCCCTCAGCGAAAGTCAGTTGTGCACAAAGATATCGTATGTTATTTCTATATGTCATCTCGGAACTTTGTTAAAATGGCGAGTCTTGTTTAGTGGGTTCTCCGATGAATCAGGTAAAATCGCGACGATTGTCGCTGCGCAGCACTTCGTTATCCCGCTTCTTCGGATCCTGAGGGAGCGGTGCTTTGTGACTTCTGTGACCATGGCCTCACCTTTGTGTAGCATCCACGAACATCGGGTTTCATTTCTACTTTGATAAATACTCCCTCAGTAGTCGTCACAGAACTGTCTCGCATACTAATCCACCCCGCTACGTAGGACGGTAGTACTGCACGTTAGCTGGAAATGGATACCGTGCTGGGATGCTGCTTGCAAGCCCTCTCCCAGCCAACAACTTGTCATACATCAAAGCTTGTTGCTCCCAACACTACTACCACATCATTGTAACCTTCGCGGACAGTGATTCATGGATGACTAAGCGTGGTGCCGGGAAACCTTGTTGGACTGGGACGACGAACACACTGCTAGAATGGCGTTGCTCTTGTACTGGTAGCTGGGGAGAGTTTTGGAGTTGAATGGAATGGAATGAGTGCACGGACCGTTATGGACAAGTGTGGCGTGTTGGTGTGTGTCGATCCTAAAAAGTGCACGTTCACGCCTCCGACTCGCAAATCTACCTGCTCGGTGAGTCAACCTTGTCTGGCCCGCAAACTTTGATTCAAAGTGGCTGATGCTTCTTGTTTTATCTGCACCACTTCCATCATGATTCCCATTCTACCTTATTTTTCATTTACAGATGTCGCCAAACTCTCCTTCAATCCCCACTTCCACCCACCAGCCCGCTGCTTCCTGGACAGAGCCCCCTTGGTCCGGTTGGATAGAGACAACCGGCGATGCCCTCCTCATCCTCGAAGCCGCCCGTCGCGGCCTCATTCCCAGAGTCACCCGCCGTCTCGTAGACTCGGAACGTAAAATGATCACTTCCGGCTCCGTCTTTGTCTTTGACGAGGACGAGAGTGGCATCAAGCGCTGGACTGACGGCTTCTTCTGGAGTCCCTCTCGCATCCTTGGCAACTTTCTCCTCTACCGTGAAACAGACAAACGCGGCGCCGGCCACAGAGGCATCCGTGCTGACCCTCCAGAGTCCGTCAACGAGCACTCGCAGTACAACGTGGACGGCGCCCGCCTCGAGGGCCAGTCTCTCAGCCGCCCCAAAGGCGAGTCCGGCTCCCTCAGCCTCGACAGACAGCGCGAGCGTATCCTTGTCGGCAGTCTCACCAACAGCTATAAGTTCAAATCCGACGGTCTCATGAAAAAGGTCTGTCCTCGTTGCCTCCACTCGCCGCCCAATTTTCTCACGCCCCTGCATCAGACCTTCTCCCTCACCATAGGTGGAGTATCACAACACCTCATTTCATACTACAAAATAGAAGATGTCGAACAGGGCCGTCTTCGTTCACCATCCTCGTTGCCCGAGCTTGCATCCCTCGACATCAGTCCAGAGTATCTCGATAAGACCCACTTCCGCAACCCGCCTAAGGTGGAAATAGGCGTCGATGGCATTCCCCGTTACCGTGGCGAAGCAGACGACATCGATCAATCACCGTCCATGCTGACCGGCCCCCTCTCTTCTGGCCTCCCTCTCCTCACAGATGGCCGTATCTCGGACGGCAAGCGTGGCCGTTACAATCCCTACAACAAAAGGCGGAGGGGCAAAACCAATCAATCCGGATCTTCCTCTCCTACTGATCGCCAGGGAAATGCCCTCCCCTCGCCCGCCACCCCCACATCCTCCCAAGCTGGCCCACCCCCCACACCGCATGGCTATCCCGACCAATCGCCTGTATCGAGTATCCCTCCACACCCTCACTACGCGCCTTACCCACTCCCGCCAAGCTATTATGGTCCACCTGGGTACGCAGTCCCACCTCCACCCTCCCATGTCGGCTCACCTTCCCCTAGTGTCTCTCCCAGCACCCCGCACCCACAGCAAGGTCCACCCCCACCCCAACAATACGGGTACCCAGGTTACAACAATACTCCTCCCGCCGATCCTCAGCAACAGGGTCTTGTCCCTCCTCATCCACAAGGTTTCTATCCATATTATCCACCGCCACCACACCCTCCTTATGGTGGCTATCCTGGAACATGGCATGGTTACCCCGGTTACCCACCACAAGGACCCCCACCACCGGGTGCGAGTGCCCCGCCGTCAGCTACTCTCACAGAACTTCCGGAAAAATCCTCGGAAGCACCTCCTGCAGAACCCAGTAGCAACTCGACGACCTCCGCATAACATCTCTATCTCCCAAACGCACCACGTAGAATGTATCCCTCGCGTTACTCGCTTCATGTGTCTGATGGTTTTCGGTTACCTTTGTTTCAATAGATCGTTTCTTTTCCTTTCGTTCGTTCGTCGTTTCCGTGTTTTGCAAACATTCACGTTGCAGTGGATATCCCCTTGTAGAATAAAGCCCGCTCTTTAGCGCCCTTGCATATTCCTGTGTATATGTACTACTTTCGAGCTTTGCCGAAGCTGGCCCTTTACTCTATGCGTAGTTGATCGCCTACATAACTCGTCCAGTCCGTACGTGACCGCGCTTTCGTTTGCGCTTTCCGTTCGCTGCTTCGTCTTCTACTTCTATTCCCCAATTATCTTTGTATCTCGGTCAATGTACGTAACGTCCTGCATCGTCATTGACTTAATTACGAGAGGCTATATCTTCCACTGAGGGACGTGAAATCACTTGTAATCAGTGATGGTGTCACTCAGTGTTTGAATTTGAAGTACCAGTGACGTACCAGTGAAAACTTTAAAAACCACAATTTGTAGCCCTATATGGCCCAGTGGCCGCAGTGCACTCATGCAATTGGCTGTAGAAAGGTGGTAACTAGGTTTGTAATGATTGTGATAATACTGTAATGGTGTTTTTAATGATGACAATATTTATGTATCAACTGATCAATGATTGAGGAAGCAGAGGCACTCAGGCAACATCACCTGCCCCACCCCTCAGCAGGTCAGTATCCATTCATACAAGCTTATTGAACTCCACATCATATTCAAGACATTGAATAATTGACTGAGCTTGATCTGTTCAAAACTTGAAGCCATGTTAGATTTTGCTGTCATTGCACTCTCTTGCATAGACTCTGCACTGCATTACATAATCATGGAAGTCAGGATGTGCTCTGCTTTGCAGAAATGAAAACACTCTGCAGACATTGGCAGACTTCAACATACAAATAAAGGAATTAGGCAACTTATTTCCATTGAGACCTTTGATCATTGCCTTACCTGAAGCATATACTGTACAGTGTAGGATAGGATAATGGTTAGTCATTCAAGACAAGGTTAGTGGCACTGGCAGCATGAGTGAATCAGAGTGATGGGTTCTGGAAGCATCACTTTGTTGATGTATATCTCATACTGTATATGTATAAGACCTTAGATAATTTTGCATGTTTACCAGTATCCTACTTCTAGTCTCTCAGTATCATTTGTGAATACCAGTTAACATGGTCTTGAGACCAAGGATCACCCAATCCTTACACTGAGATAATCATTGATGATTTCCTGATGCTCACTACACATCTGGTAAGTTCTCCTACCAGAGTTCATATCCCTCTCTGTTACCTTCAGCTCTGTCCCAGTGCAATCATATACTCACATTATCTATTGCAGTTGCTGTGTCATAGCTGGGAGAGTAGGCCACAACCTCCAGGTCTGAAGAGAATGAATGGTGTAATTGTATAATTATTCAAGAAATGGCCAAACTTGTGCATTTGGGGTGATGTGATGGGTAGTACAAGAATGAAGTGAACTGTGTGCTTGTGTGAATGAGTACATGATGTTTCGATGGCTTCCCTGCGCTGCATAAACTGGTCGTCAGGATTCGTTCACGTCCCTTCAAGCTGGGGTGCCATGTTGTTAGGACCCCGTTGAATGAAGCCGAGGCACGCTCACCACGTCTAGCGAATCTTCTTCGCCGGACTCGTCGAGTGGATCCCATGGCAGGGACACATCAGTCCACCTACATATAGACATCCCGGAATTGCATACTTCAATCAGTAAACCAATTCCAAAGCAATATTTTTTTGGAACGCACAACTTGTCCCCCGATGGCGGAGGCTCAAGAGTCCCATCCTCGCGAAACAGTCTCTGTAGGAGTCCGATCCGACGTTTCATCGTGAAGAGCGGGGTGTAGCAATAGTTTCCCGCCTTGTCGCACGCTCTGCGAGAGAGGTCGGCTTGGATGTCGGACCACCAGTCGAAGCCACCCGCAGCACCGACGGTGACGCCTTGCGCGCCGGCCATGGGCGCCTGGGCGACGAGCGCAAGCGAGGCTTTCTTTCCTGCTGTGGGGCGAACGGGCGTCAACAACGCGACGGCAACACGAGAGCAAAATGGAAACAACGACTCTACATTTGTTGGAGAGGTACATGGAAAACGCAGGGCACATGTGAACGCCCGTGACGAGCCACTTGTCCTTGATGCTGGGTACCATGTACAGTTTCTCGAGGATGACGTCGGGCGGGAGGAACCTGAGACGGGGGCTGTGCATGATCAGAACGGCGCCTCGTTTTCCTCGCTCGAACTGCCATTGTCCTCTAATAGTTGCGTTCGCAATGCCAGCGACGCCACTGCACACGTCGTACGTTGGGTTCCGATCAAATGGGCATCTCGTTATCGCATGTGAACGGCGATACGCACACATCCGGTCCCAGGTGCCAGTCCATCCGTTCTGCACCTTTTGAGGCGACGATGAAATCTTCCTCGACGCCACCTTCTCGTGGCGGATAATCAGCCATACGGACGGTCAGGCCAAGCCTGTTCAGTTCGGTCTGGAATTCGGGATGATAGATGTTCCCATCGACCCTCAATGCGCCCGTTTCCCGTTCGACTTGACCGTATGCCCCAACCTGCCGATCAAAACAGAAACATGAAATCGGATTTGGATTGGATGGGCACCTATGATATGTCCGAAAGTAGAAACAAGACGAACCTCGACCGGAATGGGAGGATCCCAGTTGACCCATTTCGAGGATACCTCATGGATAAGATCGATGTATTTTCGTTGAAGTTGTCCCATGAGGTGATGGCTTTACTAGTACTTACGAGAATACAAGAAGGGGGCGGTGCTTCGCAACGAGTCCAAAAGGACGAGAAAGAAGAGGCCGTCGCACGGTGTGCGCTCTTAAGAACGGTTTCCCAGCGTCTATTAGGGCAGGGGCAAGGTTTCGTCAAGGTGTTGGCAGTGCAACATGCGTCGTGGAGTCATGATACAATCACCGTCTGATAATCAGGGCGATAATCGTCTGACTTGGCAATTTTTGAGATCTCGGACGATGGATCATAATAGGCTCCACGGGTCCAAGTGGGGATATGTCCGTGTGCTCGACAGCTTAGCCCGAGCTGAAAAAGCCAAGTTGGAGTGTCCGACCCTGACTATCCAAGTGACCACTGTGAACGGGTTCTTGAACCCATACCGAGTTGCTGGAAGATGCTGCCAGCATGGCCGTCACGGTATGTAAAAGGTGTGTATTCGCTCCGAATGCTTGTGAATGACGGCTGACGGGGATGATAGGGCGTTCTGTCAAGCCCGAGGCAGGTGCGGTCGCACGTTCGTTACACGGGCCCTCGCCTCGTGCGCATGTTCCAAGCATGGAGTTATGCGATTGGCCTCGGGCGAGCCGTGCCAAATTGTCAGCTTGAGAGATACTTTGATATCCAGCGCGTTCGTTGCGGATTTTCCTATAAGATCCAACGCGCTTCCGTCTTGATAGCATCCCCCGTCCAGCGATGCCCCAATTTGTCTCTCCTCGTGGCATCCTCTTGGTCGCCGGCCTCCTCGTATACTATAATCGACTGTGAGTCGTGGCCTGCTGCAAGTTCGCTGTGCGCCCTCACCGTCTTGCCAGATATCTCGGGAGTGCCCTCGCGTACTACACCGGATCGTCGACGATCGCAGCATGTCTGATTCTCGCCGGGTCGCTCCTCACCGTCGCCCTCGCCTTAGGCAACGCGATAGTCCCTCAGTTCAAGTTTATCTGGCACTGCTTCCTCCGCCCGCTCGGTGCGACAGATCAGCGGACGCGTTTAGACAAGGTCAGTCGGCTCTCGTCTACTTTCTTCCACGCCTTCTCATGCTGTCGGTCACAGTTTTACAAGGGCCAGGCGGACGTATATGACAAGACTCGGAGCGGCCTGCTCCGCGGCCGCAACACCATGCTCCGCCTCTCCGTGAGCCACCTTCGTACTCTCCGTGCCAAGGACCCTTCACAGAGGCTCATCTGGGTTGACATTGGCGGTGGTACTGGTAAGCTCGCTCCCTTCGTCTTTCGCCGTTCCGTAATCAATCACAAACAGGTCACAACATCGAGCTCATGGACAAGCACTTCCCCGTCTCTCAGTTCGACGCCGTCTACTTGATCGATCTCTGTGAACCTCTGTTAGAGGTCGCTCGCAAACGGTTCGCTCGCAAAGGTTGGCGCAACATCACCGTCTTGTGCCAGGATGCGACAGAGTTCTCCCTCCCCGAGTGGTCCACGACTGATCCCAAAGGCAGTGTCAGTTTCGTCACGCTCAGCTATTCGCTCTCCATGGTACGGTCTTCTCTTCTCTCGTCCATCCAAGTACCAACGCCGCTTCTAGATCCCGAACTTTTATGCGCTCCTGGACCGCATCGACTACGTCCTCTCTCCAGAGACGGGCTTGCTCGGCGTCGTCGACTTTTACACGTCCGGACGCCAGCCTTCGCTCCACGAGAAAGCGATTGGAGGGACCAGCAAGGAATGTGGTTGGCTCAGCCGTTGGTTCTGGCAGATTTGGTTCGACTTTGATCACGTGTCGCTGTCGCCTCAACGACGCGACTACCTTGAATACAAGTTTGGCACGGTATGTCCAGTGTAAAGATCTGTACGTCTACGCGTTGCTTTCTCACGTCCGTCGTCAGGTCAAAACATACAACGGCCGGAATCATTTCATCATCCCATTCATCGTGCGCATGTGAGTGTTGCATGTGCACATCCGTGTTGCCTTGCTCTCAACGTTCTGTAGCCCCTACTACATCTGGCTTGGTCGATCGCGCTCTTGCGACGTCTCTCGTTTCTGCCATGCGTTCGAAGTGGAAAGTGGAAACATGATCGGAAACTTCTCCCCTGCATCGTCCAGCGTCATCAAAGACTCCAAAATGATTCCCTTGCTTGATATAGGCAAACCAATCATTGAGGTGGAGCCGCCGGTACCAGCACATTCGACGATCAACATCACGCCTCCCTTGAGTTCGTTCCATTATCACATCGGAAACGTGAGTAGCCTCATGTTGTTTGTCGCTGCGCTGAAAGAGCTCCTCGTTCAGCCTTGGAGGTTACCGTATTATGAACAACCCGTGCACAAGGAGTTTAGGACGTTCATTTACTCGTTTACATGGGTGGGTTTCCTGTTATGAACGTTTTTGGGGCGAAATAGAATCTGATTTGGATTGCAGGAAGACCCGTTTGAGGATATGAAGCATTTGAACTTGGGTCCTGACGATTCTATGCTTGTTATCACGTCTGCGGGCGATAATGCGTTGCATTACGCCATCGCTGCTCAACCGCGGAGGGTAAGTCGAGATGCCGGCATCTGTTCGTCACGCTTACGCTATGTTTCTATCAGATCCACTGTGTGGACATGAACCCGTGGTACGGCGATCATATCTCAGCTGTGTAATGTCCGTCCTGATGGTTTCGTGATTCCAGTCAAGGCCATCTCCTGGAGCTGAAACTCGCGGCCTTGCTCTCCCTGGATTACGACGACTTTTTCGCCTTGTTTGGAGAGGGTCGACACCCCCGATTCCGCGAGCTACTGGATTTCAAAATCTCTCCACTACTCTCTTCTATTGCCTACCAGTTCTGGCACATCAACGACAAGGCGTTCTCGAAAGCCTTTTACATGAACGGTTACAGTGGGTTGGCGATCCGTATCGCCCGGGTCCTCTTTGGTCTCGCCGGGGTGTCCGAGGATGCAAAGGAGCTCTGCAACGTCTCTACGACAGCGGAGCAAGTGAAGATATGGAGGGAGAAACTGATGCCCGTGCTTCTAAACCCGCTCGTCGTCGCACTCCTCAAAACCCCCGCGTTCTGTTGGAACGCGCTGGGTGTCCCACCCAATCAACGCAACATGTTGTTGAATGAAGGCAGCATATACGAATTCGTCAGAGATACGTTGGATCCTATTCCATCTACGTACCTGTTTAAGGAGGGCGCGTACTTCTACCCTCTGGTGCGTTCCTGAAGAACTCGGTGTTCATCACTTTCACGTGTTTTCTCATGCCAACCCTGTGCCTTCTCCCAGTGCCTGACTGGCCACTATGCTCCCACCTCATGTCCATCCTATCTCACGCGCGCAGGATTTGATAAACTTAGAGCCGATAAAGCCAAGGCGACAGATGGGTTCCGTTTACACACCGATTCGATTGTCAAGTAAGCGCTGTCAGTGGATCGTGTCTACTATAAAACATGCTCAAATCTTGGGGTTTAGCGTCCTCCGTGGTCTCCTGGCGGGTTCGCTCACGCGTGCTGTTATCATGGACCACTTGGATTGGTTCGCGCCTGGGTGTAAGGACGCCGAAGACGAGGTATCCGAGCTCGCGAGGGTGCTTTCCTCAGGTGGGTTCGTGCTCTGGCGGTCGGCCGCGAGACAGCCGTGGTATCAGGAAGTGTGAGTGGCCGTGACCAGTCGGTTTTGACGTGTGCGGGCCCCCAGTTCTCATAAATCGCGCACGCACGTTATATATATATAGGTTTAGGAAGCACGGGTTCGTCGTCACGCCAATTAGTATACGAAAGGGACCGGAAATGGCGTTGGACATGGTCAACATGTGAGTATCATCGTCGACACTTTTTGCTGTTGTTGTCCTTTTCGGTTCCATGACGAGTACTGTTTTCCAACGTCGTAGGTACGCATCGTTTTGGAAAGCCGTTCGAGCATGATGTTGGCTGGCGGGGATGAATATGGCGGAATCATTCGGACGCGCGGGAACGTTTGGTGGTTGAAACGTTGAATGCCTGCGAGCATTGGGCTACTTCACGAGCTTTACGATCGCGACGACTCTGCTTTTCTTGTTTGTACCTTTTCCTCCCGTCTTGCTCGGATACTAACTCGTTATCGCGGGGGGTATCGATCGTACCACTGTGTGCTGCTTCCCCCTTGACGTTCTTGTATACCCGGATACTCGATAGATACGTCCTATACCCTAACTTGTTGGAGTATGTCGATGCTGAAATTCGAGCGGTAGAATGTGGTGCTTGTACAATGTGGAGACCTGAATGAATAATTCAACGTTTGGGCCGACACATCCAAGCAAGGAGGTTTGCGGTTAGAGAGTTCCGAACGATATGCCTTGTAATCCTTTGATTGATCTGCTTGTACATGTACCATCCCACCACCATTGTACAGCTTACTTTCGTTCCTGCCTTGGTGCAAAAAAGTCAGTAAATCCTTTCCACAGCTTTCACGACCACACTTGTATATAGTTGTTCGATTCGAATTCTCGGAAACACAGAGGCTACGATAATGCAGTCAACTGTAATGAACGTTTTTGTCACGCTCGGGTCACAGCATCAAGTACTCAATATTTGAACTCAGGCAACTCGGCATCGACGGCAATGAACACGGCGAGATTTGACGAGACCAAAGAGAATGAAGAGGAGCTTGAATCTTTGTCACGCATGTCATTCCAGATGACGTTCGCACCCCAAGGTTACTTTCTAGAACCTTACTCCGTGCGTTGTTCAGTCCTGTAATCGTCAGATAACCTCTTTGGAGCGTGCTCCATGGCTTCCTTGTCTCAGATGTGAAGCTTACCAGCCAGATCTCTGGGATCTTGAGGTCAAGTGCTTCATATTACTCTGATCAGTAAAACCCAGACTCAGTCACGGTGTGTCGTCACTGTGACAACATTTGACAACCGACAGTCGGTCCACAGCCAATCGCCAGCCACCAGTCAATTCATGGCCTATGTATCCACAGCCTGTCCAACAGCATACTCGTAGATTTGGCAGTCATACTCAGTGTTTCCCTCTCACCACTGGCCTGAGGTCCTTTGTGCATTCCCGATGAGAGACAGTAATGAATATACATATATTTGTGTGGTAGATACTATGAAAGAATCTACCAATAGGTCATTCAACGTATCTAAATACGAAACATACTAGGTAGGACTGTAGAGTTTATTCTTGAGATCTTGAGATGCCAAACATCTGCACTACGCATGCAAAAGGGGGTCGAAAAGTGACGACCATCTGCGTTTAACACACAACGATAAAGGTCTAGAAAATTGAGTAATAGTTAGAACCAACTGAAATGAATCTATATATTGGAGCCGAGGGGTGTGTATAGCTATTTTTGTTGAGGAGTCAGAAAGTATATGCTGAATTTTTAATCAAGTCCGGGGCATGAGCCCCGAATGAATTTATTTGGGACTCGGAAACGAAGTGTGGGCACATTCAAGAAAAGGGGATTACGGCCAGAGAGAACAATTTGCCCTGTAATCTTTGATCTTACCCGTACTCGTGTGGCGTATATCAGTGCATAGTACATACCATCCTTGGGCAAGAAGTGTTGTGAGGTTTTTTTGGGTTTACTTCCATTTCGAGAAATTCTATGGCTTGAGACCAACTACGCAGTCGTATCTCTACCCATCCTTTGCGAGATCGATATTCACCTTGGCGGTCCATCACGCCGCCCCGTCGCCGTTGACGGTGGAGGGATAGTTATCCACATGGAATAACAACGTACCAACCTTCCTCGCCTCGTCCGAACCCCCAGGACCAGGCAACAAAGTCAACTTGGTCTCGGGTCGGAAAATCAACAAATGCGTCGACCCACCAAAGTGGAACGACCCGATCTCGTCCCCCTTCTTGACCGGATCCCCAGCCTTCACGTCGATCTTGGTCGTCGAAATTTCTCCAAGACCGACCCCGACGAAACACATCAACCCGACGTGCGGATTGTCTGACCGGATAAAGACGACCGCGCGGGTGGAGATGGCGGAAACAAAGGCTTGAGAACGGGAGATGACGTCTGGGTCCGGATCATCGTCCAGACGCGCAGCGTAGTACATGCCGGGGACGATGTACGTCTTCACGATGCGTCCGTCGACAGGACTGTGCCAGCGGTGATAGTCCAGGGAGCTCAGGACGCCCTGGAAGAGAGTACCACCGATCAGCTGGGACGCGAGCGGGTCACGGTCGAGGATATCATTAAGGGAATAGGGCATCTCCTTGAGCCAGAATTCATCCGTCGCGCGCACGTCTCTGGCAACTCGGTATGTGATCGCCTCGCAGGCGGCATTGATGAACTCAGGGTTGTCAGGCTCTAAGGTGGGACGGACGCCTTCTCTGAAACGTCTAACGAAGAAGTTGTCCCAGGACATGAAGCCCATGTGGGGCTGGTCGGGATAGCACACCCACGCCTGCGCAAACGGCATACCAAGGCGGTCATCCTGTACCTGTAGCGCATCGGGGCTGAACCAGCCGCCCTCTGTAGAGACTAAGACATTGCATGACGCCGGGGAGACGAGGAACCTGGTCCATTGGTCAAAGATCTTGCGGAAAATCGCGTTCACTTTGGGATTAGTGAACATGTGGTAGCCAGCTGGGGTGTTGCAGAATGGGGCAAGGACGCTGTACATCGGGACGCCGCTCGTAAGAGGGCTGGTGTACCTGAAGGTCGGCACCGCGGTGATTGTGTTATCGAGAACAGCCAGGAGTTGCATGTAGTTCGTGATCTACCCCGACGAAAAACAATCAACCGTCAGTGGGGTAAATACGATCGGTGATCGTCACACCAGCCGCTTACTAAGAGTTGATCAGAGTCAGGGTTAGGTTGAACTTGGTCGAACATGTCGTGGAAGGCTCTGAATATCTCGGGGTCCTCCTCGATCAGTTCCTCGAACTTGAGGATGACGGGAGAAGGCTGCGCCAAGTCGACATGAGCTTCTCGCGCCCGGACACCTTTTTTGACAAGCCAAGCGTACAAGTCGCTTTGGAACTTTCGGACGACGCCCACAAAATCAGAGGCCCATCGGACGATTACGCTATAGATGACCAAGGAAGGCATAATGATTCACTTGGGATTGCGGACGGTCATCCAGAGATCGCGTTAATAGGAAAGGACGACTTACAACGGAAGTAGAGGCGCTGAGGATACGAAAAGGCGAACGTCGGGGATCATTATATCATTATATACACTGAATAGCATTACCAGACTCAGACGCCAATACCTCTATCATTCCAATCGAAGTGAACGATACGGTTCGAACATGTGGGTGACCCAGTCTTTTCCTCTTGTGACAGTGGTCGTCGTGGTTTCGAGTGTTGTAGCATAGGCCTCGAAATATTGAAGATCGGACGAAATTCTGCCACTGCATGCGGCTAAAAAGCCTCCGTGATTCAATCGAATTAGCGTTCCTATACTTGTATACACCACTCACGCTTGTGCAGCTTGGCAAGTTCCAAATGATAGAACCACGCCGACTTGGCAAATGGTACTAGATCAACCGTTCCACAAAGCCATACATACCAGTTCTGAGTTGAGGATGCGTCCGGGTGACGCATGCAGCTCGTGTTAGCCGACAGTCGGGACCGTCAAGTGAGGACCACTCTCAGAGTCAAGGCCCACTGGCAGTGACTAGACTATACTAATCTAGTCGTCTGCGACTGTTGGAACGAATCCGACATGGTTACCATTAGCGAGTTGCAACCCGACCCGCTCCATTGAATCTTGGGAATTCCAGTTGGGCCTTTTGGAATATCTTGATTCCTCTGCTCGCATGTGCGCAGGCACTGGGGCGATCTTATGCTGTATGGATGAAAGGTCGATTTTCCATGACAGTGAGACAGAGTCATGATGGCCTGAGTCTCGCGTCAAGATGGACAAATGTAATCATGTGGTGGATCGGCCTACAGTGAACAAAAATCAAGCCCCTACTACCGTAGCGAGAATTATGTAATATATGTGGCTCTTGCCAAGTCCTCGACTCAACAGCAAAAGAAGAAAGCGTATCACGGACTGATACGAGATCTGTTATCAATAGACAGCTAGCAATATATAAAGTCTACGTGCAAGGGGTATAACTACGTATCTTTAAACGAACTCTGAATACATCGCTTTTGAGGAATAGGATGAGAAAGGTCAGCGCTACCAAGCCTAGACGACGGTTCAACTGAACCCAAACAAGACGGCGAATAGGTCCTTCCACCCCCTCTTCACGACGAAGCGAGCGCCCCCTCCGTATTCATCCGCGAGCCACTCGAGATATCGAGCATCCAGCGAACTGAGTGGCCCAAGCTCAAACGACAAAATTTCTTTGGGTGTAATGGAGATCACCTCCGCGTCCGGCGGTGTCCCTGACGAAGACGCATCAACAGATCTTGCCATGGCCAATGGCGGAATCAAGCTTGCCAAGCGGGACAGCTGGAAACACGTGTTGGCATGGAACGTCTGCAGTAACGCCAGCGTCGTCAACAATTGCCGTTCTCGCCGCTCGCGAAGTGCCTGCTCTGCATCCTCACCCGATTCAGGCCCGCTCAGCCTCGGCGTCGAAACAGAGGTGAATCCGGAACCAGAAGACGCTTGGCGTCGCTGAACGTCGCTGGAAGAGGAGACAGAGGCTCCCCTGGTATGACCGCCGACCAAGGACATCCCGCCCGATCTCCGCATGCCCTTGATATTCGGACCTGAGCTTGCACTCGGCCGTCCTTCAATCCCCATCCCGACGTTTTTCATATAGGCTCCGCCCAGACTCAGGTCGTCATCTCCGTCCAGCCGAACCATTCCCCAGTCAGCGATCGAGCCATTATTCCCGGTGGAGTAAGACGCTGCTGAATTGCCTCTCCAAGATCCAATCCATAGACCAGCACAGACAAGGCAGACGTCTTCGTACAGTTGCCATGCATCTGTCCAAGGGGATAACGGTTTTGCTTTGGGGTCGACCTCAGAGGAAAGCTGGCAACAATCATATAAACAGTCGCTTCCTTCTAGTCGTAGGATTCGGTCCAATTCGTTCCACTGGAGGACAATTAGCAGAGCGAACAACGGGTGAGTGATGATAAGCGCACCAATTTTACATCACTCCAGGTGAATCGTACAGGGGAAAGACGATGGGTAGGACCCCTGGCAGTCGGCTGTTGAATTGGCTTAGACAAATACAACGTCGGCCTTGACGTTCGTGAGGGCGTCGAAGTCGTCAAGTCGATCACGAGGTCATAGTATGACGGTTTTTCGAGGAAAATTGCATCCGTCGTGCATGCAATCCATCCGCGACCCGTTTTTCCTTCGTGGTGCATCTTGTCCAGATCGCTGAGAGTGACCATCCCGAGGACCTTGATGCCTTCTTTGGATTTGCCCTTGAGTCGTGTGTGGGTCCATGACGAGGGATCTTCAGTCCCTTCTGAGGTGAGCAACGATGGATCCAGCTGCGCTTCAAAGCAAGTGTCGGCAGAAACCTGACAGAGGATGCAGGCAGCCTCTACTGGTGGCAATGTATATATTAGAATGCGCCGTCGCCCAAGTACGTGTTTGTACAGTGTGAGCACAGACGGGCCCAATATACGTAGCAAGTGTGGGAGGTGCAGAGTGGGTTGAGATGGAGAATACTCGACGTTGGGCTGGATAAAAAAAACTTGCATCAGTATGCAGAGCGACACTCAAGAACGTCTCGTCTCACATCATCTAGTTCATGACTCCATCCATGCCATTCCCCGGCTCCGCCGAGATCCGCGTTTCGAGCCCTGCGTTCCTGGAAGAAAGCTTGCACAGGCTCCCAATCCGATTCGATGGGCTCCAGCACGCCTCGGCTTTCCAAGGACGAGTAAATAGTATCAACGAGTGTCTTGAGAGCATCCACGTGTCTCCAGGGTCTTGGTCTAACAGAGTTTACAAGTAGTATACCTAGCGAAGAAAGTCGGAATCCACGTTGCCCGCGTTCCGTAGTTCTCCGCCGACGAAAGACACAGACACCTGGGTGACTGTCTTTTGTGAAGTAACTGATGGTGATTTCTGTGAATAGAGAGAAGGTAACAGGGCCCGAGGAGTTGAACGTACACAACGTCCCGGTCAACCAGATGCAGACCGCTGGGGAGGGTACTGAACTCGACACCGTCAAGCAGGAGATCTACAAGGAATTTGAGAGCAAAATCGAGTCCAGAACAACACTACTTGCCATCGCTTGCCTTCAAGCACCAATCAACCACATTACCCTTGGTCGGATGGAAGGAAGCATGGAATATCGCAACTATAGAGGAAATGCCAAGTCGGTTGAGGGCTCCAATAATTGCAGAGGATTGTAACATACCTATGTCCTGTGGTACGCGTACTCTCTGGTCGACGTTTTCCATGATCTTCACAACTGCGGGCTGCTGTTGCCAGCACGCAGCATACGATGGCGCCTGCTGTCAACGTCGTGGAGGCAATGTCCGTAATGCACACGCCTCTCACGGTCTAAATACGTTGAATTAGCTCCTTTTTCTAACCAGCTAACGGAGTCAGCTAATTCGCAAGTTCCTACTGTTCCACTGACACTCGGCGAACGCTTTGGAGAAATGGGTTTTGTTCATTTTTTGACAAGACAAGCTGATATATATATGTTTTCGTGCCCCCCCCCCCTTGTTGTTCAGCATATGCATCGGCCCACACTTCCTGGATGGATCACCAGTATGGTCCCTCTGGATTCTCCATGGGCCAATGCAGCTCGGTCACAAGATCCGACGAGTTTTGCACAATGGAAGAAGCGAGGCCAACGACTCTATCGCTCGTAGAAAGCAATGTTCGTGCGCTCTTGGGATGAAATCGCCTTGTCCGAAGGTTCATCATGAGCACACGATGGCTTTATAATTTTTTGAACCTTGGTGATGCAGTGCCGTCGTGCAGGACGGTGCGGACAATCCTGATGTGGGGTGCATAGCGGGTCACTCGAACGCTGGAAAAGGTTACGCGTCATTGGCCACGAGTTTTCCAACATATCTGAACTAGGTCCAGTGAGTAGCTGGACATTGAGTATTGCTCAAACAGTAATCATGTCCACGCCAACTATGCAAAACCTCCAAAGCAAGTATAGATAGGGGCTAAATGTTACACCATGGTCACGCGTCGAAGTATCGTCACGTTTGCTTGTTTCTGTTCCATCTATCACCATGGCCTCTTCACAACCTCAACAAATCAATGTTGCTGACTTGGACATACAACAACTCGCTGATGTGCGACGGCAGCTAGAAGAAGTAAATTACTTTCAAGTTCACTCTGCCGATTCTGAAATCTGCACGTACCCAGGAATTGAATCACCTGACCAGTTCCTTTGCCCAACTCAAGCAGGCTCAGTCGAAATTCAAGTCTTGTCTCGAGAATGTTGGGGAAGTCAAATCAAAGAATGCAGGCAAGTCAAATTAGTTCGTGCGTGATAAACGGTGGTTTGACGTGGCGATTGATTAGGCACGACAATCTTGGTTCCTTTGACTAACTCCCTTTACGTCCCTGGCAAGCTGAGTGACACGCAGCACGTTATCGTCGATATCGGTACGGGCTACTACGTGAAAAAGGTGACTGCATACCAGTTGAAGTCATGTTTCTGTTATCGATCGGTTTCAGACACGCGCAGAAGCGACAAAATATTACAAGACAAAAGTGGAGTTTATCCACACGAACCTCGAGACGCTATCGGATACCATACAAAAGAAGCAGGACAACATGAACTACTTGGTTAATGTGATGCAAGCAAAACTTCAGGCGCAAGCTCAGGCCCATGGCTCGTCAAAGAGCGCGTCATGAAATGTCTGTAGGGTGGAAAGTGAAGGGACACGACCATATTTGATTTGCGATCGATGATAGTCGGACAGACGATGGGATACATCTAGTAGGTGTAAACTATGATGGATGTTCATGTGAGTTTTCCTTGTCTCGAAGTCGTGGATCGATCAACACAATGTTGACACATGTCACACAGGCTCGCAAGGTGCTTTCTGTGTTAACTTGTACGACTCATCTGTTGTTCACAACGCCAGCCAAGCGGGATTATTCTATGTACGTGATGCTTGTGATCTCAGTGAACGCGACGGTGAACTCGAAGAAGAGATTGGTACACCGTTGGCAGTTGTTCCTCAAATCCACGACTTTAGACTGCATATATGTGTGCGCCAAGGTTCTGATCTGTCAATGTCTGGGTTACACTCCCTCCGCGATGAAGATGACATTTGACTTGTCGGTGCGAACTCACCAACTTTATGTAGCAAGGGAGATGTCTTCTAAGTGAAGTTTCACGCGTTGATCCCGAAGTCATGGCCTAGTCGGTTTCACTAAACCCAGCACTTTGCAAAACAATGTCCAATTAAGAGTCGGCGGATCAGTGGAGGTACGGATCAAACCTGATACGAGTCAGGCTGACGACAACTCCAAGGAATGCCAAAAATATTCCGGAAATAGCGCAGCAATGCACAACATACGTCACCTTCGTTCCCGACAGGATGTATGTTCTACAGGTCTTGCTATTGTGGATCATTTCCTTTCCGAGCCAAATGACCACCGACAACATAAATACGCCTCCCCCGACGCCCAAATACATTCCCAACTCCCTTCTCTTCGGTCATGTTCCCTCGCGTCTCTGCCTTGCTCGCCATTGCCATCGCCGTTACCGCCAGCGCGCGCATGGAACGGCGTATGCACGTACGTCGTGACAGCACTAACAGTCAGTGCAACACCGGCGAGATCAAGTGCTGCAATAGCGTCGCCAACGTAGGTTTCCCCTGCTTAGTTGTCACTCGTGCCCCTCGCTTACGCCCTCAAAGGCATCTGATATCGCCCACTTCCTTGACGTACTTTCCTACTCGTACGACCCAGCAGACAGCGTCGGGATCGACTGTACTCCCTTCAATATATATGGTGCGGGAGAGGCTGCTTCTTGTCAGCAACAGCCTGTATGCTGTTCGCACAACAACTATGTAAGTCCTTGTCTCCGCCCGCGTTGCTTCTCAAATCTTGACCGTCGGGATCTAGACTGGCTTCATCAATGTTGGGTGTTCTCCGATGGACTTCAACTAGGCGTCGTCTTGCATGAATCGCACGCGCCGCGTAGCTGTGTCCTCACCGTCTGTTTTCGAAAAATGTCTGGTTGGTCAATTGATGGGCATGTTTTGTCTTCCACTGTGCAGCGGTCTTGGTAGTCTTTTTTATTGCAACAATTGAAAGAGCTTTCCATCGGATGAAGTAGTATTGGTACAATCCCGCTCATCTGAACGAAATATACACGGGTTATCCTTTGTTTGAACGTTTATTGTATTTATACCCGACGATCCTAACTTCGGTCCCGGTACGATAGCATCAAGAGTCCTTCTAGTCAATCATGTTACTATGTTACTAGGTATAAGTACTCACTGGCACTATGTATCACAAAGGTCCGACGAAATCTAAGAAAGCAAGTGCAGGTGATCCATACAAGACCCGTATTACTGTCAATTGTACCATTGTACCTGTACGTCCCATGTCCGAGTCCTTACAAAGTCATTGACCCGAGTCCAGCAAATTGTCAATGTGCAGCTCCAGGCTGCTGCGCCCGAAGCGATCCACAAGTGCCAGGGATAAGATGCAAGCAAGTCATGAAAATCACCGTCGACTGAGACAGGGTTGCCAGATTGCGGGATGTTGGAGCAGCGGAACCCTGTCAGTGAGTCCAACAGACCAACGACGATACGCATCGTATGCACATTGCGCTTCGTCAAGGAGTGCTTCAAGTCGCTTCTGGGGTTTTGCATCACGAAACGTCGGAAGGGTGGGCGCAAAGGCGATGTCCACTTCATGTACAATGCGGTCGGCAACTCTCGCCTTCCAGGCCCTCCAAACGTCCCTTTGATCCGGAATGAGGGCGTCCAGGACGCCTCTCACGTCGATGGCCCTGACAGGACGCCGGATACCGTGACAAAAGACGAGACATTGGAATGTCGCTGCGGCAGCGGGGGTCTCGAACTGCCATTTCTTCACTGGCGGATTGCCAAGGATGTCGAGGAATTTCGCCGTCCGGATAGGATAATTCTGAGATGGGACCGACAAGATAAATGCGAGGCACATGGGAGAGATCAGATCCACAAGCAGCTGCAGTTCGTTGAACACAGTGTATTCGTGGATGTATAAAAACCACGAAACCACGATGGGAACAGCCCTGGCTATCATCCTCACCATTTCTGCAGCGGCTTCCACAAAATATTGTACCGTCCCCTTCAGAAAATCACTGTTGGGTCGCTCCACAGCGCGTCGCAATGGTCCAAATGACGGGATCATCGGAAGGAAATTGAGCAAGACGAGTGTTCCTATGATTTGTGACCAGACCGAGGTAAATGACGGACGAATGAGCCGCCACACGGGAAGTATTGCCATCAGATAGAATAGTCCTTGGAACCATCCCTCTAACATCAGATTGACACCAACCTTCCACACTGGAGTTTGGAGGATATCTGCGGCCGGATGTGAGAAGTGGAAACCCCTCAGCGTGATCGCCTCCACAAGGATCTGGGTACCCCTGAGTATGACACTGAACTCGTCATCCAGCAATAATCCATATGCTGGAGTTGCAGCAAACTGTCCTTCTTCTGGTGGGAGGAGGGTGAGTGAGCCATCTCCGAATCCCGAGATAAACACCCATGTTCCTATCATTTTCGAGAGAACCAAGGGGAAGATAATCCAAGATGGACTGACTAGCAAGTTGAGGATCTGCACAAGAAAAAGCATGGATGCAAAGCCATAGACATCAGCCCCTGCGTTGTATCTCCCCTCAGCAATCTTCAGTGGA
>JBBPNW010000143.1:0-28585 GCA_038091115.1 Rubroboletus rhodosanguineus
AGTTTACCCCAGACTACGCAGACAGAGCAAACCGTATCGTTCTGGAGACATCATCTATTGAACCGACTGCCGCCTGAGATCACCTATTTGTTCCACAAACCAATACCCCAAGCATCCCCTGCGTCGGGAGATACCGACACGTCTCAAGTTGAACTCTCGGGTGGATCGGATGTCCGGATTTCATTACTGATCTCCATGCCTTGCGCTCCGCAATCAATACAAGAGGGAAATAACGAGCCCCGTCGCCAGGGGTTGCACGAAATGGTCTTTGCGACGACAGACGTCCTTTATCGTAACCCCGCCCGGTCGTAGGCTCAATGTCTTGTCTAGGTGTTTCAACATGTATTTGATGTTTCGTTACCTCAGCATACTGACTTTGTTAATTCTTCTTTCTTTCCTTCGATTTCTGGGGATTCAGCGCTTGACTTGGATTGAGCTAAGGACTCGTTACTAGCCAGTTGAAACTGTGTACCTCACTTTCGAGTACGGATACCGAATCCTGACCAGACTAGTAACTTCCCACGCGTGAATGCAATACACTGGGAATTTTTATCACCCAAACAAACCCACGTGCATCGCAGCCATCCCGCATGTCAGAAACACTACAGGAAGGCTTCTGGGGCGTCTGATCCCTGTAGCCTGTACCTTGAAACGTGGTTGTATGGACAAGACAACTTGGCCTGTCGGGGTTGGGGCGACTTGATTCCATTACTTGCATCGTTCTTGTTCTTAACTTTCACCACAGATGCTCAGTTCTTGCTCCTGCTCACATGAAATCTGGTAAAGGCAGTCTCAGCACCGCTTTCCCCACCGCTGTCGCCACTGTACAAACTTCGGTGCTGCCATTGCTCAATGTGCCCCGATTAAATATATGACACGTCAAGTGGTGGCATTGTTGGATGGTAATTGCCGTTCGGGCCTCTACCTCTCATTTCTGCTCCAAGTGGCTGACTCCGACCAGGTTCACACCCCCGCCTTCGATGCGCAGCTTACAGCAAGTCGGCCCTCGCTGACGCGGCGTGTTTCTTGCCGCCGCCTCGTGTACTGCCCACAATAATGTAAAAGGGTCATCATCCATGGAAAGTTCGAATGGTCGTTGGCGGGCGCTAGTCCGTTTTGGGACGGATACCTTTCGGGATTCCCGCCCAAGGCAACATGTCATCATGGATGGGGCCCTTTCTGGGCAAGAGTCACTCGGGCGGACGGTTCCAATGACATTATCCTTTTTGAAGGATGTTTTTGTCACAGGCTCTTGCGGAATGCCCTGTGCATAAAGACTGGGGTTGGTGGAATATTCATTCGACCTCTCCTCTCATAACTAGCTCACCATCGCACTGCACTGCACCCCCCGCGCATGATGCAGTTCCACCAAGTGAGCCTCAACCCTCTCGTCACCTCATCTCCTACTGGGGCTGCATCCAACCACCCAGTTCTTCTCTACTGGGACACCCGTCGCGCACCCCGTCATGCTGCTCGCGTAGCTGGCCAAGTCATTTCAGCACACGAGCTGACCCAGCTGGCTACGCGCCCTGGTATCACGTCTCTCCGCGTCATCTCTGACCTCCTGTCGGAGGATTGGGTTATCACAGCCTACAACCCTACCGGAGTGACCATCGAGGACGTCCTTACAGCGATACACAGGGGACTTCACGCACCACTCACCCAGCCCGAATGGGAATGCATGTCGCAGATGCAGCGCGCTCGCATCGAAACCATGTTCTACGCACGGTGCGAAGCATCCCGCGACTTTGACCGCACTCGCCATGGCGGTGTACTTCGCATGGATTGCCTGCTTCATACTACTATGTTTGCGGGCCTGTCCTCGCTCATGATTAGGAATAATCGATGGGAAGTCGTCTTGACACTCTCCCGAGACTTCAGCGCGCATGGCCGCGCCCGGAATCATTAGATTCCAGGCGCAATTCGGCGGGCCTGCCTCCCTGCACGCGCCAGCCGCATATTGATTTGCAAATTGCTATCGCGTGTTTTGCCACTCCATAGAGTCCGAGATTCTTGGATACGAATACGGCAGTCCGGTACTGCATTCTATTATTCGCCGTGCATGATAATGCATGAACATCTTTACTTATGGATATGTTACCCAGGATCATATGTCGCACAGCTATCTTTCTATTTTGTGGATCAGAAATCACGGAACAGCTAGCCACAGTCTGTCGTGTAATCATCTGCCACAGTTCGCATTCAGTTAGAGACTACATCATTCATGAATCTGTATTCAGTTTACTGTATAATATCGTGGTCCCATTGGTTTTTGACACTGTGAGACACATAAAGCATTGGCTCCTTGTGGGGGGAGGATTAGGCTTATTCATGCTATGTCCGACTTTTGATCACGCAGAAGGGATTTATATTGATCTCCGACTCAAAAAAAGCCGATTTAGCAGGTACGGCACGGGTTCCAGGTGGAGTGTACAGCGGCCGGTGGCTTGCCGAATGACTTCCGATTCAATGCCCGAATATCTGTGGCGCTACACCGTTTCTGCAATTGACCGAGTGACGGCTTGACGACGGACTTTGCACCACGTCTCCGTTTGCTGTGTATTGCTTCTGCACTGACTTTGGTGGACAGACGTCAAAGCTCGTAGAATATTCTAATTTAATCTGACAGCAAGGCAGTTCAGCGCTAGCAACGTCGGGCTGAAGGTCACTTTTGAGAACATTGAACCCGCCCACGGCGTCTCCAATTTCACCCAGGGACGTCCGGGAGCCGAGCGTCTCTTGAACAAAAACCCACACTATCACATATGTGGACTGGGGCTGTGGTTGGGTGGCTCATTCTAGGTCCGAGCGGAACTCGGAACATGCAGGCGCGGGTCGTCTTGTGTTCCCGTGGCTCAGCCAAAATGAAGGATCCCTCCGTTGAAGTCGTTGTTCCGACGTAGCGGGAACCTGTCTCCGATGCTCTATCGTTTGCTTTATCGACCGAGCGCCTTCCCTTGCGCGTCCACTGTCGGCGTCTCCTTGAGCGCAAGTGGGTATGGTCTCACGACGACTACCCAATCCGACGCACGCTGCCCAGGCGGACGGGGATAATGCAGGTTTGACGCTTGTCGGCGATGCCTGTCGACCCGACCCTACCAAGTCCCTGATTATCGCAACCGCCATTGACATGATTCGAAAGAACGTCACCGCCTTCCCATGTGTATTTCAATGATTCTCTTGTCGCAAAAGCAATGCAATAGTACAAGGTGCACAATCATTCCATAGACTTGTTTGAGCTACAAGTGGATAGCCATGCATACAGTCCTGATGGCGGTGTGAACGGCCAAGTACCTGGGGTAGGGATGCCTTTTAGTGGGTGACACGAAAAACATATGGTTACTTTGATCAATACAAGGTCTAACATATCCAGATCCCCTCACAGACTTGACCGCTAGAGCCATCAAGTATCCCCGTCCTGAAGTGTGTCCGACAAATGTCGCAGTTACACAGCATTGCAGTCCTCCCCAGTCATCCTCCACCTTTACTCAAAGGCACGTCCATCGTGCCGACACAAAACTCCCCCAACTCCATCCACTCCGGATCCGTGTCGCTCCCGCTACAACACCGTCGTTCTCTAGGCATGGTAACGATGACAGAGACTTGCAGCGACGAAGCGTCCCCCCACTCTATCTCGTCTGATGTATGATGTGATACAGGTGGTTCGACCTCTTTCTCGTCTGGCGGTGGGGGTGGCGGCGGCGGAGGATCAGGGAAATAGAATCGCCTCATAGCAGATAACGAGGATCTCAGCATCCGAGAATGCATATGACAGTTCGGATCTGGCGGCGACGGGTCGACAGCAGGTTGTACAGACGGATTCAAAAACGTCAAGATCGCTGTCATCGGCTACATCCCGACCGTGTCCCAGATCAGCGCCGTCATCCACTTTGAGATCGGGACAATGCGTCTTACTGTGATGTTCTCCCATCTCGTCGCTGACTTGATGCGTGACTTTTCTGGGTCTTTTGGAGAGCCTGAGTCTGCCCACACGTCCCAAAATATTGGCCTTGTCCCTATCGGGATGGACTTGCGCCTGCGGTTTGGTATGATGGGTGGGTTGTGCATCCCCCGTGACTGCGCAAAACGTCGCCATCCAAATACACCAATCAATGCGACGACGAACAAGCCGATTGCGAGGAATGCCACGATGAGCGGCGGGGAGCCGGTCGAAGAGAAAAGATCAGAGATGGTATCGTTGGGATTACCAGTAGAAGTCGAGGAGCCAGAGGCGAGGGTACTTGTTGGAACCAATGAGTCAGAGGCATTCAGTTGAGTGGTCGTAGTCATGATGCAGCCCTTCGCATGGCTCAACCAGGATCGTTGTGTGGTAAGGCTCACCGCACGAGCACGAAGCCTCGAGGTACGTAGTTAAAATAACGAGATCCGTTATATAAGTGAGTACTTGTGCGCGACGATCCCACCAAGAATAGCGTGTTTGTGGGATCGTGAGGGGACATATGACGGAAAGCATCTGCAACATCCGCAAGAGCCTTGCCATGTCTCATACGAAAATAGACCCACGTCGTTCGCGTGAGTTCGAGGAGTTGAGGCAAGCCGCGGAGAAACGTAACTGCACCAGGCGCAAGGGAGAAACGTGGCTAGGATGCACTCGGAGATGTACACATAACCGATACACAAGTCAAATACATGAATGGACTGTTTCCTTTAGACTTGTCTGCGCTTGATTCCCACACGGCAGTCTGCGGGCTTGCGAAGGAAGCCCTCCCGGGTGGCAAGCTAAAAACGCGACGCGGGCTCCGTGAGACGTTCTGTTACACGAGCGTGAGTGCTAGTGAGCACTCACCGGTTTGTCAGATTCAGCAAGTACAAAGTGATAGCGCCGAAGAATCGAAGAAATGATGATCAGCAATTCCATCGACGCAAGGTTACGGCCCACGCAGGCACTGATCGAGCAACTCTTATAAGCTCATTGCCGGGAATAAAGGTGCAAGATGCTCACCGAGGTCCAAATGAGAACGGGTTGAATGCCTTCTGCATCATTGCATGGTCACGCTCGAACCACCTTTCGGGACGGAACACATCCACGTCCTCCCCCCAAATCTTCTTGTCTTTGTGAATCGTATAAGTTGGTACGCTGAGAACTGTGCCTTGAGGGAAATATATGCCGTTGACTGTCAAACCACCTTCAGGAGCGACACGAGGGAGGCCAATCCCCGAGGTAGAGTGTAGCCGCAAGGCTTCGTTGATCACGGCATCCAAGTAAGGAAGCCGTTTCACTTGTTCAAAATTAGTGACAACATCATCTGCCTCCCCAAGTGCTTCGTCGAGCTCCTTCTGAAGCTTCTCCTGCACGCGTGGGTAACGAGCAAGATAATAAGTGATCGCACAAGAAGAGCTAAGCGACCAAATCAGAATGGATTCATCTTTTGTTAAGAATACACTCACTTTGACGTGGTGTCAGAGCCAGCAATTAGTTGGGTTAGAGCTTCAGCAGTTAGTTCTGCTGTACCCATCGGCTTGCCTTCGTCATCTCGGCCTTGTTGGAGCTTACTGAGGAGGTCGACACGATCCGTGGGTGTCGTTAAACGCTTTGCGACCGCAGCAACCGCCAAGCCAGCGAGGTTCTTGACTGCCTTACCACCTTGACGATACCAAGGAAGAAGAAGGGCATAGGGTCTCCAGGACGGGGGGAGAACGCCCATAGACGCAGCAAACTCGCCACGGGCATTGAGGATGTGTACCGCGGGAATCTCAAAAAACTCGGGTTTCCCCTCGGTTCCGTAGGACTTCATTGCATCTTCCTGTGACACAACAACGGGAGCAGAGTCTTTTGCGTTGAGGACCATACCGAACGAAGATCCAAACGCGAGGTCACCTAGAGTGATACGTCAGTAGGTTGCGTCGGAACGGCTCAAAGGGAGATCAACTACCAATGATGTCGAATGCAAGGTAATTATACCCTGAAAAGTTGTGAGCGTAACGATCATACTTGAACCATCAAAGCATACAGGGCAAACAATCTAGCCAAAGCCGACCGTCGCGACCATACCAGCCCCCTTCTCCTTCCGTACCAGACCCGCCCCTGACTGCCGCATCATACAATCGATCCCACTGCTTCAAGAGTTGATCAATGTAGAGTCTGGCGATAGGCTCGAATTCCAGGACACTCTTCTGGGAAAATATATGTGAGACAATTTTCCTCTTACGAGCATGGTCCTGCCGGTCTCTGGTGTTGAACAATCCTCGGTGAATGGATACAAAGGCATCATAAAAGTCAGATTTGAGAGAGCCGTTTCCGTGGGCGTAAACAATCTGCAGAGCCCCTGGGTCTGCGATTGATACGTGGTTAGGTGCCAGACGGACGAAGATTCCTGCAAAGTCACAATAAACCTGAATGGCAAGCGGTGTACATTCAAATTGGTACTGTACCATATTTCTCATGTAGTTTGTGGACGACTTCTGAACGGTGGCCCTGACTGGCGGTCCAACCAAGCCAAAGGTCGGAAAACTTGGCAAGGAGCGGACCGGGAACGCGACGCTGATTGAACGGGTCAAGCAAGTAAGGGATGAAGTGGGCCAGGATGACAGCCACGGGAAACGCAACCAACACTGTGGACGGCTTGGGACTGCTGCCCACGAGCGGGAAAGCGATCGACTCAAGAACACTCATACTGCTGCGGGAAGCGAGCGAAGCAAACGAATCTGGACTCTTCTGAGTTATGTACAGTTGCACCGGATCTTGTTTGTGCCTAAAACCCCCACGTATCGCAGG
Source organism: Rubroboletus rhodosanguineus (assembly GCA_038091115.1). Lineage (NCBI taxonomy): Eukaryota > Fungi > Basidiomycota > Agaricomycetes > Boletales > Boletaceae > Rubroboletus > Rubroboletus rhodosanguineus. Next base: position 6,737 of record JBBPNW010000143.1, read on the forward strand.
TCGCGGTCAGCTCCGGTGTTACTTACAACTTGTTCACACATCGACCGAGCGCAACTAGTAGGGCCCTCAATTTCCCAACCCCAAGGCCAATGGCAGAACTGTCAAGTGACCCTAAACCTAACATGTTTGAATTTACTTGAAACACAGTCACACCTAAAAGTTTACGGCGTAACTGATTTGGAATTGTCATGGCAAAAGGGGTGCATCGCCACCCGATTGGGTGGCGTTGATTCACACTCCGTTTCACATATTTCTCACTCCGACGCGCTTTCTGAGCGTGGGTGGCTCAAATGGAAACGCACAGCATTACATAATTTCTCTCACTACATTGTGATAAGATATCGGAGTGTGGTGACAGAAAACCACAAAATAATAAATATTCAAGATAAAATACGTCCAACGAGCCTCGAGTCTGAGGGTGACTCGGTCGGGTGGGACGACCTTTGGCATTTGTGAGTACTCGCTTGAGCGATGATATCTGCGGATCTTCTTGACCCACGATAACAGTATGGCACAAAACGAGGAGCACCTGAGACGAAACCTTTTTTTTTCAGCACTACAAACACGCAGAATGAGCATGGCCTTGGTAGGCAAGGCTTCCGAATCCCAGGGCGTACAGCGTTCATTACCTCAAAACTTCGCAATGTCCGAGCCCTTGCACGCTACCCTCGCCAGGTTTCACCCGTGGCAGTTGTCCTTGGGCTATCCAAATAGGTACAGGGGATAGCCAAACCCAGCGGTTGCGGAACACATCCACCGGGACACGGACCTGCGGCCACCGTGTCTGCGCACGCGCACCAGGCGTCCTACTATGTTTGGACCGTAGTACGTGTCCATGCTTCTGGGTGGCTATAAACTTGCAAAAAACTGGATTCAACGCGTTCTCCTCTTTCTTTTTGGGTACCAGTGTCTAGCCACGCCGGTACTATAGGTATAGCGATGCCTCACGCTGGCCTATATGTCCTCGCAAGCCTCGTATCTGGTGTGTCAGCAGCCCTAGTTTTGGCGAGTCGCCCAGGCTACGCCGAAGCACGTTCTCTTCAGGGTACAGCTTACAATGTCAAGCGGGGACAGTCGACGTACAATGAGTGTCGGACTAGCCCATGTCAGATTGCCTATCGTACGTCTTCCTTACTTTCTCTTGTTTCCTGGCCGCTGAATGCGTGCACGACCCGTCTGCTAGTAAACTCTGCCGAGGACTTTTGTTTATGGGCTCCCTCACAGCCAGCTCTTTCAGCTACTAGGAACACGGAGGTCAGTATGTGTTGTCGCCGAAGGGGAGTTAAGCCAACCACGCAATACCCTTGCAGCACACCTTAGTCGCGTGGTGTATGAAGGTGTGTTAAACTTGCGGAGCAATACATGTCGTAAAGCTGGTTCTTTGTCTTTAGAGTGCCTACGGAACCCACCTCATTCCGGACGGAACGATAACGGGGGCACGCCTCGTGATAACTCCTAACTACGTTCAAATTACAGGCAGGTCGTCGTAACCATGTTACTGTTTAATGTTGAACGGAACGCTTTAGGTGTTGGAAACTTGACCAATATCAATGCACCTGCTGACGGTGTGGCCACCGCGAATGGGGAGGGTGATCATGTCCACGGCCTTGTCTTCACCCGTGCATATGGTCAGCTCGAACAAATTCACGACTGGACGGTAAAAACCTCACTGATTGTCACATAGTGGTCTTACGAAATCTGACAGAGCTTTATGTCGCAAGAACGATTTTGCTTCAGGGCCTGTAAGCCCTCTGGGGACGCATCCACAACGTGTCCACCAATCCACGACAGTTTTGGATGTTCGGAGAATGTCCCTGGGAACTGCGACACAGAAATGTTCGAAGATTGGATTGCGGATGCCACAGAAGCACCTCCCCCTTTGTATCAGGAGGTTTTAGCGGCCCCTTCGCATTACTCCACACACCCGCCTCTTGGTTGGATGACTCCCGACACCGTTAGCAATACACAGGTCACTCGTGCGAGAAGAGCTATAGTATCTATGTCTGGTCCCCTTTCGTCAGCGTTGGTCACTTTGTTCTCTTACTGGCACTCCTGACCGCATATACACAGCACACCGTCAACATTCTCTGTCGCACCAACAACGGATACCGCTACGACGATCACATTCCCATCGTTTCCGACGTCAACGTTGACCCCCATCACTTCTACGATCTCTAGCACTACAGTCTCGTCTGCTACTCCGACGTCCACATCGTATTCATATAGCTACACGCACATCCACCCTCACCCCCACTGGCACTCACACACACACAGGTATTCACGTCACCACTCCCGTACGTCGTCCGCTTCTGTTTTATCTTCGTTCCCACATCATCCGTCTACTCATTCATGATCTTCTTTGAGTACAGCATCTTCGCCATCTTCGCTGGACGATCCTTCGACGGCGCCATCTTTCGCGCCTACATATTCTATATATTATTCCTCTGACCCTCCCTCTTCGGCAACACCGACATCTACTTCCAATCCCTCACTCGCGTCGACATCGACACCCACGCCTACGCCTTCTTTTCCGTTCTCTTCTAACAGAACGTCTTCACCGTTTCCTGAACTGTCTTCTTCGCAGCCTTTGTCTTCTCGCCCTTCCACACCGTCTTCCGCAGCAACCCCCACATTGTCACCTACATTGTCACTTACATCGCCTTCCATGTCACCTTCTACACCATTTCAAAGCCCACACGCTCTTACTTTCACTTCTTCCCTTTCCTCTTCGTCCGCCCCAACTACGTCCCCAGCCACTTCCTTGTCCACTTCCCCAAACTCTCAGACGCAAGTTGGTTCACAGTGTCCCCCTGCGTCACTCGCAGTGAATGCAGGATCTGCCGTTTCATTGCCGGCATGTCTTCTTCCTTTAATGCTCATGGCATTGATGATCGTCATATCGTCGTCTGTTGGCGTTCTCGTTCCCTAAGTCTTTCCTATCCACGTATGTTCCCTAGATAAATTTTGAACCTTTGGCCGTGAACAGCGAACGTTATGTTTACTGCATAACATTGCCTGAGACTATTTTTGTAGTGGTACACGGTGCAGTTTCGTCATTCGTTACCCGTGATATTACAACACTACCTACGCATTTCAAAACCTACAGCGGCTCGATGTCAGGCTTCGGACCCACGGCAACGATGCGTGTCGGGTTGACCTGTGCTATGATGAGTGACATGACTCCACGTGTCAATAAACAGACGATAACCTTGGTCTGGGACCAATAATAATGGACTTTGATATGCTCGAAATTCGTCGACGACCGGAACGCATCATTGTTCCAGTACAACTTGCGTAGCCATCTATGTATAGAATAACCCAAACGATCGATTCCAACTTCGCTTGCAAGACATTAAGATCTCACGTATGAATGGCAGGATACCCGTTCCGGATCGTGCGTAGGTTGCATTTAAAGTGTCCAACGTACACTGGATCGAAGCGAATCTGCCAAAGGGTGGGTTGACTGAGATCGGGACCGCGCGCGGGTCGAGGGACGCACAATCGTGACAAAGAGCCTGATATCCGCCTCTGTGAGCGTGTTGCCGACGAGATAATCCTTGCCGGTCAACATCTTCTCGAGGCGGTCCAGACCGTCAAAGAGAGTGCACACCATCCTATCGTACACTTCCTGCGTACCCGCGAACCCAGCCTTGTACACGCCGTCTGGAGCAATGCCATCGAGATTCAGCCACGACAGGATGAGCACCGCCCCAAACGTACGTACTATTCACGGAGTCGTATACCCACTCATTGATCGAGTCGATCTCTTGGCGGTGCTGTTCGGGGTAGATATCGACGGACGCTTTTTCTGGGGGAAGCAAGTCGTTGAAGGCGGTATTGAATATGCGGATGATCTCAGAGCTTTCATTGTTGACGATCGTGTGCGTCTTCTTGTCCCAGAGAACCGGGACGGTGAACCTTGGGAAGCGTGTGAGTGGAATCTCGGTGTCAAATTCAAGACGGTGGTTGGGACGGAATGGCGTACCTCCCCCCGTAGTCGGGGTCCGCTTTGAGATAGAGATCTTTGACGTGTTGGGCGTTGTACAACGGGTCGGCATCCGCGCCGGGGAATGGGTCAACGCTGGCAAACGGCCATCCGGATTCGCCCATGTGGGGAGATACGGCGGTGACGGCTACGAAGAAGCTCTACAGATCCCGGGAATCTTGCGCTGCGATGCACACGTACGAATGATGTCTTCGAGGCCTTTCAATTTCCGTGTGATGAGCGTGCGGGTGGCCCATGCTACGAGGAAGGGGGTGAAGACAGAGATGCGGGAAGAGAAGGAAAGGGACGTACGACACGAATACGATACATAGAGGTGATATCTGTCTGGAGAAGCAAGTTCGGTCCGTTACGATTCACATGAGACCATCGAGGAGCACGAACCCCTTTCGGCGGCGAACTCGCCGTCCTTCTGAATCTGATTCCTAAACGAAGCGGCTGCTCTCTTGAACGAGCCATCCGCCTCGAGCTTCATCTTGCCAATATCTGCTTGGGACGAGACGTCACGAGTGGAACCCATGGCAAATGTTCTGGGCGATGTACAGTGGCCTGACTGTGTGGAGTGAGGTTTCAGTGATGATAAGGGCCTCCTGAAGATATGGCTTATAATTATACGCCGGAGCGGAGTAGACATGGCAGGAACAGCTGTCTCTTGCGCAAATTTTATAGCCCAACCAATTAGAGGTGACTCCTCGGGCTACTCGGTAAGGGTGGAAATCATAAATTTGTCAGACGAGTGACAAAGTTCCATGTAAGTCGTAATCACGGAATCCCATCTGAATCATCCTCCCCAAACTACGGAAATATCTAAGTTCCAGCCATGCCCACGACGCCAACGTGATCACGAATCTTGGCAATTTCACTCGCGGTCATTCCACCCTTGCTCGCGCGGAGGAAGTCTTCAAATGCGATCAATGCATCTCCATCATTGGTGAATTCCGCCCTAAGATAGCATGAGTAATGCACGCATGTAAGCAAGAAAAGCGGTACCGCAAAAAGGAAAGCAGCCGGCTCCAAAAGGCGGGCTCGGAGATGATCGTTTGGTACGATGACCGCGTTGCGGGATAAAACGAGGCGGTGGGTATGGTCGAGGTGTCGAGAGTGAGTGTAATATCTTGAGGTTTCAAACTTCCCTCTGGTTCCAGCGAGGCAACCGATGGGGAAGGAGACAAAACGATGGAAGGTGTCCGGCTGTGTCTGTGGGCCGGGGTGAGCTTCGTGGCTGATTCTATGTCTAATGGGGCCATGGTAGGAAACGAAGGCTTAGTAGGATCCCAATCAAAGCCAGGTTTGACCATCAAATTTATGGTGTCGCCCTCTTTTACGTCATATTCTTTAAGGAGTTTTGTGTCTGCAAGAGCCTTGCCCTTGAGCAGTAAGCGCTGTGCGTGCGCAGCAGGAGCACACGGCTGGGATGCGAGACGAGATTTGATGTCGGAAATGGTGTCGGTGCACTGGACAGGGAGAGTGAAGGCATAGGGAGGCTTCAGGGACTTGAACGTAATGTGAATGGTAGTCACTTGTCAAATATTTTGCCGATTAATGCACGTGTGAATGCGATAATGGTCTGGCCTACCTGCTGGCGTCGGCGACGCTTCTTTACGTTCTGGAAGAGGTGGAACTGGAATCTACGCGACGACAACTCGGGACACGACTGGCTCTGATGAGGCTACTACGCACAGACAAGATCGGGACGCGCTTGAGAGAGAGATGAGGGGGTGCTTGATAGTCATCGTCGAATGCGACGGGCTGGACAGCGATTGTCTTTACAAAATTCTTGACGAACGTGAGCTCGGTCTGATCTGCCATGCTCACTGGACTGGAGGGAGAGACAGGGTCTTAATGGCTGTGCATATCTGTGACACCCATCACCCCCGTGACAGTTCCCATCCCTGTCACGCTCTTCAGTCCCTCCTCGTCCACATCCAATTAATGGCCGTATGTACTTGTCTACCAACTCACTCTCATGCCTTGCTGACCGTTGCATCGTACAGTCAGGTTTCGGTTATACTGGAGGTGTGCAGGCACAGTTGCCTACCCTGAGTCTCTCTTGACACCACTCCAGGCCGTTCGCGATGTTTCGCGTACTGGCAAGAATTCCAAAAAGTAACTCCAGGCATCTCGTTTCGCTGGCTGTACTGATGCACGTGCCGTAGTGCTATGCTCAAGCGGATGCACCACAGGAGTGCAAGCTACAAGCTGAAGACTACTTAGAATGTCTGCACCACAGGAAAGAGGTACGTGTGCTCGGATCTGCCTAGATTCATGACCAAAGCGGTATCTAGATTGCACGCGCCAATGCTGTCAAGGCAGAGTTTATCAAGCAGGCAGAACACCAGGCGAAGGAAGGGCGCAAGGCGGCGGATGTCCTCGCGGAGGGTGTGATTGTGGGCGTCGGGCTGATACAACGTGAGCAGGGGAAGGAGGACAAGTAGAATTGCTGTACATACGGGTACTACAATTGCAATTTTACCTGCCGCACAGCCAGTGGGTTCCGTTTTGTCAGCAGCCAAACAGTTTCCAAACATTCTAAATAGCCACAATCGTCCAACTGCCTCGGCTCTCCCTTCACCATCACTCGTCCATCGTCTCTGCCCATTAACAACTCCGTACGTATCTTCTCTTCTCCTTCCCGTCATCCTTGACTAACCTGCACCTCTTTTCATCTCATTTCCCCTTTACTTCGACTAACCCACTCATCCATCCATTCCTACCATTGATCGTGTACGATGTGCTCGATCTCTTCACGATTTCATGTTGCGCCGCTTGCACAGACTCGCCAGTATATTCATATTTCTCTGTCATGGCCCTCAAGCGCATTAACAAAGTGGGTGTTCCCTCCTAACCGTTTATCTTCGCTTCGGCGCTACCCCGCAAATATTACAAGCTAACAAGCGATCCTCGTCTCAGGAATTGATTGACCTTGGACGTGACCCACCCTCGTCTTGCAGCGCTGGTCCTACAGGCGATAACATGTTCCAATGGCAGGCGACGATAATGGGCCCAGTGTGTAGTTACTTACAGTATAATGTTGTCACGCGTGACTGATCATGGGTTTAGGGTGATTCACCGTATGCAGGCGGTGTTTTCTTCCTCTCGATCACTTTCCCCACGGATTATCCATTCAAACCACCCAAAGTCAGCTTTACGACCAAGATCTACCACCCCAACATCAATGCCAATGGTTCCATCTGCCTTGACATCCTTAGAGACCAATGGTCGCCAGCATTGACCATTTCGAAAGGTTAGTTTTTTGCCCTGTATCAAATCTCTCGAATAATATCTTTCCTAGTGTTACTTTCGATTTGCTCAATGCTCACGGACCCTAATCCCGATGACCCATTGGTGCACGAGATTGCACATCTGTACAAGACAGACCGTCCCCGGTACGAGGCAACCGCTAGGGAGTGGACAAGGAAGTGTGTATTTCCCGTTCCGCTTTCAAATCACACTCTGATCTGCTTTGGATTAGGTACGCTATGTAACACAATCGTGGACGCCTTGCAATCCATCCAGAGGTATGCATGGGTTGTATCGGATGGTTGTATGAAAGTGTATCAATGTCCTCATTGCATGGTTTCATGTTCTAGTATTACCCTCTCCTATTCCTGTTTCGTGGTGGCATTAAATTTCAATGAGTGTTCATATTATCATTGTACCGCCAATGCAAACGGCGCGTGCGGTGCGATGCAAACGTTTCAAACACCACATTCTCAATATTCTACATGAGTATACATGTACTCGAAAAGGTCAAGAAATCAACTTGTCGTTTACAAGATGAGTTGTACCTGTAACTTGACATTAGTAATATAGCACGGGTACTAGCCGTTGGACCCCCACATGCCGATTTTCTCAACGCCCAACGGGCGGCCCACTCATAGTACTTTTAACTCTGTTTGAGTATGTATTGCTGTCGTTGGAACTCCAATGGAACCCTCAGTCACACTGAGTCAAGTGGGGTAAAAAGCAGCTAACTGGTTGGGGAGTTTGGGATCCACCCGGACGCCCGTGCTGCCTGTGTTCGTTGGGCGTGCGCTTGCGTGGGATCTATGACAAAGTCCAATCAAGCGTGGTTTAGAACGCGTTGAACAGATAAGGGTTGGCATGATGGCAAACCTACCCCTTTGAAGTGGAAACAGTGGCACTGACTTGTGGTTGGACTCCCATGGGGGGCACTTCTGGATGTTCTGTAGGTGATGATGCGGCACGTGAGGACGCCTTTTATATCTCTAGGGACATGCCCATGTGATCAACTTCGTGATCCCTTGATTGAGCGACTACGTCCGCAGGTGGAAATAAAGTGGGCAGTGGGCACGTTATCGTAAAGACGCTGGAGACAACAGAGATGGTGAACCAGACCCCCCCTTTGGAGTTGAAACCCACAGCGAGAGGCCCTGTGAGTGGGGGAAATAACGGGCCGTTATTCGCCGTTTCACGGAGAGAATGAGACAGCAAAGCTTTGGGCATCTGTAATGTAAATGTTAGACCACTCGTATGCAGTCGTCGTCATCTCGGAGGTAATTGCACGTATCAGCCCGGGTCGCGTTGGCTGGCATTGATATTTTAACTCGAGGATGAAAAGTTCAGCAATGTTCACGTTCACATGCTGGGTAGTTGGTGGTGGACATAGTTTCATGGTTCGCCAAACAGTTCGTAGACTGATCCTGGCAGCGACACGAATAATTGGCAGTTCTGTGGGCTTGCGAGTGATGGTCGGATTCAAGAGTATGACATTCCCTGTGGCGTCTGAATTGGCTCGGGGATTCCCGGGGTGCAGATAGGTCAGCTCCGAATTCCGTCGGGTGTGACCCACCGCATTCGGTACCTAGATTCTCGTGGCTATTGCCTTCAAATCTGCAAAGACAGTGTCTCACGTTTTCACTCGGCAACTCAACCACGGGCCTTTCCAGAGCTGTGATTCGAGGACAGCTAACAAAAAAGGAAATCAAAAGATCACCCGGTTAGAGTTCGAATCCACTCGGAACTGTGGTCCGACGTATGAAGTCTCTAATCCTCCTACACGCTAATAAAAATCTAGAGAAACGAGTACTAGTTGGAACCAACCAGCATGTTAGAGCCGAGAGGTATGGCTGTCTTTGTTGGAGTTTAAGACACACAACACCCGGATCCAGCGTCAACCCTGACCAAGGCACTCGTGCCAAGCGTCTACCTCCCTGACGAAGCGGACGAACAGCTCGCACTCTGTTTCACATTCAATCTTTGTGATACCATCTCATATCCGCGTCGGAAAACCGGAGCGTAACGCGAACGTCCATTGAAATAATTCGGGCCATCCTCCGACAACGTTATGGGCACGTCAGCTATGGAGCATCCCATGAGCTGTAACATTAAGCCCCGCTGCGAGCTTACACTCCGGTGGCATGGTAGTGAAACTCCTCCAGAACGCCCCCTGATGCCCTTGAGACACGGACGCGCACAGCATTCGGCCGAGCCACGCGAGCTACATTGTTCTTCAAGTTGTCTCCCCCGTGTCGCTTAGCGACATCCTTTCGCCTCTCGATACATGGGCGCACACCGGTCCGCTCTTGGTTTGGTTCCCGCCTCTCCCAACCGCTGCGCACACAGACGTGGTCTGTCGCAATGTTGTGCGTGCTCTTTTGATCGTGTACTGAACATAGCTTCAATGCACGTCGCCCATATATCAAGGTGCACCAGATGACCCAACGCCATTCAACAACGCAAGACTCCACACTCCTGAACATGTACGGTCTCGATCCCTTTTCCGCCCAGAACGCCACCAACAACGTTGATCCCTCTCATGCACCTTCCATATTTGGCGCACTCCCCTATCCAGGGTCGTCTTCCGTTGACCCACCCCTGCACACACTTGTCACGTTCCGATTCAAGGCCTCCAATTCCACCATACTCGACTGTAGCGTCGTCGGGCCCACCAACCAGACTTATTACCGCATCGCGACCAATGTCTCTGGACAGGGTTTGGGTTTCACGCTGCTCAAAACCGCTGCGGGGAATAATATCGCCCTCGTCGAGTGGTGGAGTCACCCGACCGTCGAGGCGCAGGGCATCACAGAGAAACAGCCAGTCGGGAAATGGTTGCGACTGTCCTCGGATAAACGGTTCGTCGCCACGCTTGTGGCTCGTACATTGTGATTAACCTACGTCTTTGTTCCCCCCCCCCCCGTAGCTCACGAACCATGATCCACAACGGGGTCCAGTATTCCTGGGCACCTTTCGACCGATTCTTACACGTCCGTCCATTTTCTCTCGGTTCGTGTGCTCCGTTTCTGACTTTGGCTCTCTCACCAGCTGTTCGCCCCGGGCTCGTTGGAATGGTTGGCTCGCGTTACGAAGACCTACGACGCTGTCGTGCTCGAGCTGACCCCGCGTGCAGTCCAGCTTGGTCTCATAGATGTTGCCATCCTCGCGACTACACTCTTGCAATCTGGCAAGAGCGTTGATTAGATCGATACATAGATATCTCACCCACCTAATCCCCTCCCCCCTCCTTCCTTCTCTATCTCTAGACCAGTGATATTTGGTAGCAACTGAGTAGTCTATTCCGCACCTTGACACCAAGGTGACGATCCGAGGATTCCGGTAACCTACCTAATGCTATTCGTACCATCTTAGATACTTGGATCTTTCCCACGGTTATAACTTGTCTTCGTATCGACACTTGGCGTGTCGATGCATGATGCATTAGACTTTGTATTTCGCGGCTGTACATGTTCCCCCATATGACCACGCCGTTCTCACATGAAATCTCCGGTTCTAACTCAAAGCCGAAACCACATCACCAAGGGATCTGCCTGGGTACAGCCAGCTGATAGGCTGGCAACACCCGATCATTCGACACAGTATATGTAGGCTAGTATTATTGGGGACTTTTCCCATTTCCCGTCTGCTGAGCTGCTCCCCTCGCGACCCGGGCTGGACAACAGAACAAGCGAGCTCTGACATGACCTTGGCCAGTCGCATATGCAGTCGTTACATCACTTCCTTTTCCTTCACGATGAGCCATCGAGGCATCGACGCTAGTACGACACACACAGCCCGGTGAACTACAGTATCGCTGAGGCGAGGTACCCTAGTGATTGCTCCGGAGTCCATTCTATCTCACGCACACCGGTAGTGACTTTTACACGCGGTGTTCATCACTCGTTGTAATCCCGATCACGCCGAGCATAGACGATGCCTGAACCCTCCACAATGAACAGGTTATCAAGCTTTTCTTCTCGTTCTTCGTGAAATGTGATTTATTTAAATATCGGTAATAACAAACCCACGCCCAAACGTTACGATACCTGGATAGACCGCATAAACCGCTCGAGCGCCGTCGTCTGAATATGCCTCAGCTTCGTCGCTTCGTCCATCCCTGTCAGCCGAACCTGTGATTGTGCCTGGATCCACACATACACGCACACGACGAACCGGTTTCATCAGAAAAAAAGATGGTATAAACGTAAAGAACGAGCAAGCGAACGTACGAGTGCAAGCGGCTTCACCTGATCCAACACCGCCGTCAATCCTGACATCATCTCCGCCAACGCGACCTTGTGTCTTGGATCGTTTTGCAAATACAGCACGTCCGGAAGGATACCCATCAATTTCGGTATCACGCGTACGAGGCTGTCGAATTCAGTTTCTTCCGCCGCATCGGGCACGGCGGCGTCGTCGAGGGATGCATAGAGCTCGGGGAGACGGGTCATGGCGTGGGCGTAGTCCAGATAGGCCTGGTAGCCGAGTGTGAGAGAAGTGCGCATAGCGGAGGAAGAGAGGACGCGCCTTGCCCTTGAGATGCCATCCATCGATGGATTGGCTGGTCATCCGCTCAAACAAGGATATCAAGAGCCCAAAGTCCTGGCGGATCACGGCTTCGGGTGCTAGTTCGACCACCGCGAGGTCGTGTGCGGATTGATACAGTCCCGTTGCCATGTATAATTCATAGGCATCAAAGACTTTGCCTTGACTGATAGCATGGAGAGCCTGTCGCAGCGTGTAAGAGACCGTAAGGAACGAGGAATGTACAAAGGATGTATACCTTGGCGTCATTGACCCACGCGAGAGGAATCTTTAGACTCCCCAGAATGCCGCTACACATCCACTCATCGAGTTTATCCGCTGACCTATGGAGAATATCCCTGATAGCTTTTTCTCGCCTGGCCGACAAGGTTGGATCAGCGTCACGACCGAGTCCAAGAGAACCTACCCTGCTGAACCCTCGATGTGGAGAAGCACGAAAATGGCCTCTTGGAGCATGCCAAGACGCTCCAGCTGTTGCGCATAGTAGCTGGCCAGCAAGTCGGCACTTGGACTGTGGCCCTCACGACGTCCCGAAGAATTCTCGTCCATTTCTTCGACGTGTTCCGACTCGCCACGATCAGAGAGATCACGAATACGCATACATCGTGACAATATAATGTATAGATGCCAGGGGAAAGAGTAGTCAGCCGGTGACGGTCCAAACGAGAGCGGGGAAAATATTCGAGAAAGCGAGCATGCCGGGTCGGCATGCAGTCGAATGAGGGAGAATAAAGCGTCGGAAGGAGGAGGCGATGGTATGTGAAACGCAAGCTTCTGTGAGAAAGGGCCTTCTAGGTAATGCGGTCGTGGGGGCGCAACCCGTGAGGGCGATTCCCGTGTGGCGCGGTCATACGACTCGTATACTTGTGCTATAGGCGCATCCATAGGCTCCACATACCAGAGATACATCCCAAACGTCCTCTTCCAGTCCAGCCCCTCGAGCGGATCGACGTCAGAACATCGTTCAAGGCTACTTGCTTTTGATCCTTCCAGGATGTCTAGGCTACCAGCGAGTATAGAGTATATCTTTCGGATACTCACGCTGACGTGAACATCTATTCTTTGTTCCCGCCATAGTTGTAACTGTTCCCTGAGATCTTCCCTGAATTCAAAATCGCCCGAAGCCTGAGAGATGAGTGTTGCAAGCTTGACGGACCCGCAATCTATGGCAGTATCGCATGCCTTGTCGATCTGGTATCCAGAAAGAAGGGAGAATATGAGAGCGGCAGAATCGGTGGAAGGTTGCTTTTTGAGGTCGGCGTCGACCAGCGAGGTAACAGCGTCTCCTAGCCACACGGAGAGCGCTGCTTTGCGTCGGATGGATGAAATACGATTTCGGACATCGACTGTCACGTCCTGGCCCAGATGAAGATCCATGCTGTCAAATAAGGCATGACCAAGGCGAAAGAGTGACGCCTCATACGAATTGTCGGTTTTTGGATACAAGGACGTGAAGGACGAAAAGGAGAGGTCCGAGGATGGGTCAGCAAATGGAATCCCGTCCTCGTCTTTCACGATGGGTGTCTTTGACAGGTGGTGTTGCAGCAATCGGGAAAGTTTATTGCTGCTGTCTTCTGGGGGTTCAGAGAAGAATGGAACGCGTGTTTTCGTGACAACCGAGGAGTTGGCAGATGTTTGACTACTCACAACCGAATAAGTGGCCTGTCTGAAAGGAACGAAACTATACCTACACCTGACTCAAGGGCCCGCATAATTGGCCTAAATGAACCAGATTGCCACCGGAACCCCATCCAACACGGAAGGAGCGCCCTAATGCAAGACCTGCATCGGCTAATGCACCTTCGTTCCCAGCTACAGCCGAGGATGATATGTCGACGCGTGCATACTTGCGGGATGGGCGGTAAACAGGATGATCGATGTCGTGAGCGAACGAAACCCTCTAGAACCAGTTGCGAGATGTAAAGCAGTGGGAATGATGAGCCACGAACCTCTTGGGAGTCAAACCGAGCATCTCCAACAGAGTCACGACTATGCTTGCGGCTCACAGCGGGTGATAATTTGAAACGTGGCCGTACGGGTTGGTTCATGGCTTGGAGCGCCGCCGCTTCCTCCGGCATACGAAAAAAGGATGTCTGCATGATATGCATCTTTTGCGCGTCCACGCCAGCACGTCCTATCCATGATGCGACGGTGGTGCGTCGTCGGCGTGCACTTTCAGAGTCGGACTCCGACGAACTCGAGGACTCGGATCGACTTCGAGTGTGCTCGTATTGAATGTCGCCGTCCGAGTCTTCTACCAGAGCATGGTTGCGCGTTGAGGTGGGTTTTTCGACGATGAAACTGTCCTCGTCCATGTCGGACGTGTTTTCTGATTCGTCTTCTTCGTCTTCCTCCTCCGAGTCATCCATTTCTATACCCTCTTCCTCTTCCGAACCAGAGCTCTCTAAGTCCTGGTCCATGTCCACCGATTTGGTTGGCGAACCAGGTGGTTTCCCGTGTGCATCTTGTGGCGTGTAGGGTGTTTGCTCGTCGTCGCTGCTGTCGCTGGTGAGAGCACTGAATCGCGCCATAATCCAAGTGGAGCTTGGACCGACGAGCAGTACACGCGACTTGGATCTCACACAAACCAAACAAGCAAACACACGCGAAGTTCCAATCTCTAAACCGTACATACAAATACAACATGCGTTATACGTTACTTTCAAAGATGTCGGCTAGCTTTACTTCAACCCATTCATTGACCCACATATATCTTGAGAACGTCACATAGAGATAGCGGAACCACATTAGCTGAGACGCGTGCTTTCGCATCGCTCGGACAGCCGTTATATACTCCCTAAAGCCAGATACAAACACAGCCCGCTGGTGCCTGTCATTTTGTGTAAAGTGGTTTCGGATCCTTTGCAATACAATACTCAGGCGACTGGAGAGGGGTGCGAGGGCACCTGCATATTTCGGGATGATGGGTACTGTGACGAGCCCGAAGACTCGGGGCACAGAAACCGATGTGGTCTCGGGTGCCTTTGACCGCAAAGTATGGGCAAGATTCCAAGCACCGAATGGCAGTGAATAGTGGTTTGGATGAGAGGAAATGCCTTGAGTATCAAAAGTCAAAATCTGGAGAATACCATTAGGTCTGCCAAGCGAACCGAGAGAGGGACATACAGTGGTGATGTTGTTGTTCACCACATAGGGTGCAATCACGACTGCGATGGCGGAAGTGTCCCATTGCAGCGTGATGTCGTCCTGGAGCATACTATGAAACGCGTTGCTTAGAGGGCGATCAAGGTATGTTCGTCAACAGCCTTACGGGTGATCAACAACCCAGCGTTTGTCCTGGTCGATACCCAGCACGTCAAGACTACGACTCAACTCTTCTTTTCTCGTCTCCCCAAGGCCGTCTGCATTTCCGATGGACATTGTCAAGGAATAGATTTCCGGACGTGTTGGATCCTCTCTAAGAGCCAATACGGTTGGCGCAAAGAAGAGGCACTCATCATCGGGATGTGCAGTCAATAGGAGTATACGAGAGGCGTTGGTCTTGTCGAGTAAGATATGGCTATTGGAAGGAAATGGGAAGTACAGCGGGGACACCAACAAGACCAGCAGTGCAAACAGCCACGGCAACATGACAGACCGGACCAGAGTAGTGTGAGACCAGCTTCGATCGGGAACTGCCGACGACGGGTCTGACAATGACCCACCATCTTTCCATGCACGACTCGCACGACTACATCCATGTCCCTCCCGACTATCCTCCTCACCCTCCCGACATCGAGCACGAAGAGTATAGCCCACGAAAACGTCTCCCCATTCCAGACCTTCGGTTCGAACAGGTATACTTGAAGCGTATACAGGATTGTATCCATATCGAGCCAGTTGCACGAGATATCAAGGAGAAGGGGAGAGAGCTACCTGCCGTGGTTGGCATGGAAGATACAGAATTTACTGCGTCCACTCATGTGACACCGTTGATCAACTCCTCGCAACAAATAGTCCGAGTGGACTGGGGAAACATCGTCTACATCACCTTACGGGACCAGGTCATGATGCCCCTACTCCAAGGCATGCTTTGGTGAGCTTCTAACCGCTTGATTATAGATACATCCATGACCATGATTGCAGGGGTATAATCGGGACGTACTACAGGCCATTCGTGGCTTATGCAAGAGGGAGTCTTCACGGAAGTCCTATACCAACGCATCCGGTCGAGGGAGAAGGTGTTGGGTGGTTACGAAGTTGGCTGAAGAAACTTGGCTTCAGTAGCATTACTGTTGGCCCACCCAGCTTTTAAAGGATGGCCCCTGCTCGCTCTTCTGCGTATGCGTTGGGGCAGGCCGCAAGGAGACTTCACCGGGGTATTTTCGCCATTACTGTATCCTTCCCGAGGACAGTTCTTCCATAGCTTGTCATGGGATTCATGGACGTGTGATGTTGCAACCGCCAATAATGATCACAGTTTTGTTCCTAAATCCCCTTCCTACCCCGAAAATACTGAGCAGGACGGTGACGCACTCTCACAGTATGCGAGGTTTACAAGTGAGAAAAGTAGCACTCGAATGAGGGTTCAAATGCAGCATCGATTCAACGACTTGACGAATTAACGGGGCTGTAACTCATACAGACATGAGGCAAGGTCAAATATTATTTTGAGTAGCATTTCTACGAAAGAGCCATTCAGAAAAAAGTGGGGCACCAAAACCACTCGGTTACACCACACACGCTCGTGGAGTCGCGAGCGTCGATCATTGGACGACGCACGAGAATAGCAGATTGCTTGAGGGGACGTTGGTTGATGCACTGTGCCAGTGGAGGGCTAGCCTTCGGGTTGAAACCTAGAAATCACGCGTATTTTTGAATCTCACCAGCACTATGGTATTCTTGTACGTCATCGGTGGAATGGGCACCATCGGGTACCACCAAACCTGACGCGGAGGAGTGCAACACAATTCGGGCCACAACATTAGACCAGGAAATACACAGGTTTAACCGTTTAAGTGGTGTGTGATTCATAGCTGGACGTCTTGAGTACCGTATCGTCTATAAATATGCAACGACTTGGCCCCTCGAAAAACTAAAATGACACGGATCTTCTCAAGTCCTGCAGAGGAAGTGAGCAACGGGAGACCAACCCCAAGCGATGCATCGACGGGACACATACCGTATGGGAACCAATGCTATACTGCCATCTCAATGAATAAAAGGAATGCTCGATTTGAACTTCGACACTTACCCTTGGTTCTTGCGTCCAAGTTCCGTCGGCTTCGTCGGTTTCTGAACTTGGGTCGTGCAGATACACTTCGTAACTCGATCGAATCTCCTCAATGAGTTCCCTGATAGATTATATCAGTCCGCCGAATGGGCTAATGTAAAGGTCAGACATCCACCCACTTGAGTGAATCGCGGAGCTGGGTCCATGTAGTATCAGGTTTTGCCGCAAGAGCGTTCAGGAAACACTTGGAATGAGAGTTGTGGTCAGTTCTGAAATGCAATAGTACTCGACACATTCCACCTTCGTGAAAGTCAGCTCTTGTTGGCGATCGTCATGGGCAGTCTGTCGATCCCTGCAAGCAGACAAACAAATCTGGCGAAAATTCGATAATTTAAACAAGCTGCGAAAGGCTACACAATCGGGCGTACCACATCGAGTTCTCCCACTTCTTTGGTCTCGTATGTCGGTAGAGTGCGCGGCTTGGAACTGGTCTGTCTTGGAGCGGATGAAGCGTTGTTGTTGCCCACTCTCGCTGCGATGCCTCATAAATGCCGATTCAATAGCTACTGAGTGAATACTTACAGAAGATGGATATGACGGTTGCGAGATCTGCGGGATTTCAGGAGTTAGTGTTCAAGTTATAATGTCGAGCGATTGAAAAGGGAACCAACCTTTGAACATCTGACCGGGGCCCATCTTCCACACCCTCGAGTAATGGTTTGGTCCACTGCCCCTCTGCAAGTCTGCCAATGAAAGGACGTAAGATATACAGTGCAGCACTAGAGTGATTTACGCGTCACATACCCAACAGACTCTCGGAGTGGCAACAATCGAAGAGTGCCTAGGAACAACGTCAGCGAACGGATGGTTAGTATCAGATGCACGTACAAATAGTTTCGCGCCTTTCACTCTTTCCAGCGGTGTGATCAAGCGATCATGAAGCATCTGATAGATGTGAGGCTCAAGGTACCATGGACATTGAGTTACTTACATGGTCTAGAATGGGCTTTCCATCCGCGCAAAGGATTTCTGAGGTAACTTGAGCACGAGCATGAGCCCAAGAATGACTCCACTGACCATCTTCTCGGCCATCGGCTCTCATACTTGCGCGGTCATCACTCTCCGCTTCTACCTCTATGCCGTGTCCCGCAACTGTGGGTTCCGTTACCATCATGCCATTCACCCGTGAATTCTCTTAGCGTACAGTAAAAGAAGAAGTGGCAGTCTTCAGAAGCATCGCTGATAAGTTGGTCTATTTGGTGCAACTAAGAAAAAGAAAAGAGAGGTGGGATTCAGTATGAAAAGTAAAACAACGCACGATCCTTCCGTGGGTAGGCCACAGATGTTCGGGATGTGTTTTATCATCCAGCATCAAGATGATGTCATCCGCCTGGTATCCGTGAGATGCTGGGATGGATCAGATCGATCGATCGATCGATCAGAGATGAACGAATGACACGTGCCTATCAAGCTATCCCGAAGTTCTTCAGCATCTCGATGAGCGAATTCAAGATTAGCCAGGTTGTCGAAGTCGGACCCGATTTTGCGATGGACGTGTCGTATGGCAATGAGAAGAGCTCGCTTCTTTCCTAGAGGCTTGGAAGAGAGAGGCTTGGAGAGGATGCTCATAACAATACACGGCACAATGCTCGATGTGTGGGCTCGGCCTTGGAGTACGAGTTGGGGTTAACGTCCTCAGAAAGAGTTTAACTGATGACTGAGGATACCGAATATCGGAGGGAGGGATTGTGGCACTCGCCCATGTCAGGAAGCTTTTATCCGGGATCACAGGAACCACAGCCTGGGGGTACCATCAAATAACAACGTTCACGTCGCGATGCATATGAATATACAGCACGTGCACAGGCGTGAAGAACCACCTGGAGAGAACGTGTTCGACGAAAACAAGAGGGAGCATTAAGCGCGCAATCGACACCACCAGCCGCCGTACTGTTCCAATTCCAGTACAAGGCCAAGGCCGGAGGCTGAGGAACTAACACATTGTATCATAGTTCAAACTGTGCAGGTGGGTGCCACATGAGTAGCCCCGTCTCGCATCCACCTAAGCGATGACAAAGTGGGCCTGAAAAACTTGTTGTTTTGGTCTTTTGATCCTTCTTTGTCGTCCAACGATGGTGCCGCGCGGCAACCCTATCCCGTACAGTTACCGGACAGTCCCGACCGGCGTGAGGCTAGAAGATATACCGAAGAGAAAGCAGTTTCGACGTTCAATGTCACAACACCAATGCTCCACGACAAAGCGGAGAAAGGGCACTGAGTCTCCTCCCGACCTGAACTGTTGGGATCCTAGAATTCGTTGTATGTGGACACGTTCTTGCCGCATGGACGCAACACTGCTGCCAGGGTTCAAACGTTCTGAAAAGTTTGTCCAAGCTGGCTGACGCCAAAAGCAGCACGCACAAACATTCCTGGACGCTTCATCCCCGTTGGACGCAGGAACGTATGAAACAACCTCTGCGCAGTAGTCCCTGCTCGGATTATTCAAGCAAGCGACGATACCAGGTAACAAAGGGCGTACCGGCCAATCCACTTACCTGGCCCGCAGTTGCAACGCTGAATCCAAATACGGCGATAGCCCCCCTTGTCCATGGCGAACCAGATACGATAAATGGGCCAGCCTCACAGGGAACGGCTATCGTATCGAAATGCGGTGGTACCACGTGTGGGCACAGCGAGCACTGGAACGCCAAGACTGGTGTGGGCAGAAAACAATTTTCCACTGGAATTTTGTAAAGGTGCTTACATTGAGTGCAAGTTCCAATATAGTTTTGATGAATTATTGGACATGTTTGCGATGGCAGTCACAGGCCCCAAATCCGAGTCCGATGTTAAAATCAGTCTGAGCTTTCCACTGGAATACCAGGTACTGAGGGTGGCCAGTAGCACTCGACGAGTCAAGTACGTGTTCAGAGGTTGCGTGGCAATACATTGCATTGAAGACACGTGGTTCTATTGTGGCACAAGGGATATGATACGGATCGCATTATATGAATGAAGAAACCGCAGCAGCAAAAAGTGGGTGTCAAGGGAGGAACGGTGGAGATGTACGTATACAAAGCTGTGGATTCTTGAAAATGATTATTTAATCTGAAGCGTGCTGTGGATGTCTGGTAACGGAGATAATGAGAGTCGGAGATCAACAAGTTCGTCGAGGTTCTAACTCATAAGCATGTACATGGAAGGGTGGTTATGGCGAGACTCTGAATTACAACGGTACAGCATTTACGGACGAATAATGGCTGGAGTACTACCCAAAAATGAAGAATGGCGATTAGGATCCACCACAGCGATACACAGGGAACTTACACATGGTTGTAGACTCTCTTCCTCTCGAATACTTGATGATGTGGGCAGTAAAGATTCCTCCAGAGTACCGACATCGACCTCAGTGTTCCGGCGAACACGTCGAGCTCTGAACGTTACACTCTGCCAGTGGTTGTCCCATTATTCCGCACTCTGAAAACCCGACCCGCCAAATCGCCCTTAATAGCCTTGATCATCAATCGTCGATGTTCACGATCGGGTTCGAGCTCGGAAGGTCCTCGACTTTGGTACAAATATCAATAGCGTAGGCGTTCGAATTGCCAGCGCTACCGCCAGAGGAAGCAAAGGCCCATTCTTTGGAGAAAGCCCACTTCCCTTCAATGGGCTGGGTGCTGGCCGCGGACGACTGGGTCTGGGACAAGACCAAGGGTGGTAGTCACATCCTGAGGGGTGACGAGTTCAGGGGATGCCTCCCAAGTGGTATATGCAAGCACAGGGGCCATGTCGAAAGCAGGGATCCCATAGGACAAGAGCGATCAAGAGCTCTGCGAGTCACGACCGCCCCTGTTAGACCGGTACCCTGGTCAGCTCCTTGACCAGAGAATGTTTGTCCAGTGAAACTCGCGCACATGTGGAGGAGGTTGCACCGCACGTTTTGAGTACCAAACCCGAGGGCGATGAACTGGGGGGATGAGGTACCTTCAACTGAGTGTGTTGGGCTGGGACTTAAAGCCTGGGGGCCAGGCGGAGCCCCCAAAAGGACTGCAGGGAACAGGGTACTTCGGACAGTCATTCAGGAGGAGGAACGAACGAATGTATGACAGCGAGTCTGATGGATCGTGTCGATGATGATGATCCTAAAGTGGCACAAAAATAATCTGGTAACATCATACATGCTTGGGGAGCCACGTCGTAGCGCTGACCGTTGGACGACGCACTAACAGACCGCTTGGAGGGTCGTTGGTTGATATGTATGCTGTGCCGGTGGAGGGCGCCTTCCTCGTCTAGCATCAGCGCTGGCATGGAATTCTCACTGGATCCATATCAGAGGTGAATAGAACCGTACGTCGTGATGAGAGACTTCGATAGAGGATCGGCCAAACAGCGCAACACAATGCCGGGGTCACAACATTGGACCAGGAATTTGGAAATACATAGGGATAAGTAATGAACTGGGTATCCTGGGTATCGTATCGTCCATACGCATGAATCCTCAATGACTTGGTGCCTTGCCAAACTAAAACGACACTGATCTTCCCAAGTCCTGCAGGCGAAGTGAGCACGTAATCCAAAACAATGCGAGATTATCGATACACACACCTTATGAACACCAGTGCAATACTGCATTTCAATGAGTGAAAGGAACACCCGGTTTCAGCTGACGCTCACCCTCGGTTCTTGCATCCAAGGTTTGTGGGTTCCGTCATTTTCAGAACTTGGGCCTTGCAGATATGCCTCTTCGTAGCTCGTCCGAATCCCCAAAATGAGTTCCCTGATAGATTGCATCAGTACCCGAACGGGTAAATGTCAAAGTCGGATATCCACTCACTTGAGTGCATTGCGAAGTTCCGTCCACGAAGCGTTAGGTTTCGCCGCTATAGCG
>JBBPNW010000144.1:0-28525 GCA_038091115.1 Rubroboletus rhodosanguineus
GACAATGTACGAGGTATATTCCAGAGTAGATCTAGGTTAGGGATACATCGTCGTAGGATTGATCATATATAAGGGCCAATGGAATGTGATAGAAGGTTGAAGAACTTGTGATGACAAATGAAGAATGCGATGGAACGTTAAGGAAGATTCCTTAAACGGTACAACTCAGGTAAATCCAAAGAAGGAAAGAGAAGGTCATCAAATCAAGAAGAAGACCATGCAGGGCCCTAACGGCATGATTGTTGGTCCAAAGGTTAAGGGTTTTCATAGGTAAAAGGAAAGCAACGAAGAAGGGAGTAAATGGATTGTAACATTACCCCCTCACTAAGGGTTGAGTTACTGTTGCAACCTTCAAGGACTTCGTCCCAAGATCAAGGAGCAATGACTAAATCGTATACTCCAACGCAAACACTCAGCGGACGAATACACACACTACTGGATATAGAGAGGAGGAGGAGGAGTATTCCTTAATACCAAGCCTTGGAGGGCAAAGTACAAATGGATTAGACTGGGGATTCCAGTCGCAAAGTGTCTACCTTTTATACATTTGAGAATGGTGCACAGACCAAGCAGTGCATGTGAAGAATTACTATAAGAAGGTAAAGTAGTGGAGTGGGAAAGGAAAAAGAAGAAAAGAAGAAGCGGAGATTAAATACATGAGGTATGATGTCATATGACGTCATAGGTCTAGCCTCAGATCAGGTGATAGTTCGCACGGTCACGTGCTGATCACGTGATCAAGAAAAGAAAAATGATAAGTTTGAAAAAGTTTGAAAATATGGTATATCATAACAGTTACCAACGAAAACCAGTGGATGATTACTGTTTTATAAATTGAGATACCCTCCTGCCGGAGAACCTGTGATGTTTGCCCAGGCGACGTCGTCAAGGGCATTGTCATAGTTGTCGAGAGGGGATACGGATCGAGGTGATTGCCTGTGAAGAGGTTGATGACGGTTAACGACTGACATACGGCGATGGGGGGCAGGGATGGGTAAAGGCGGTTGGAACGGTGCAATGCTATCCCGACGGGGTTGTGATGAATGAGAGGAGGACGAGGAGGGGGAGATTGATGGAGTAGGACAACGGAGTGGACAGCGGTTTTGGGTATGACCCGGGCTCCATCTGAGACAGATGGGACATTGATAGAACCAACAGGCAGGGCGAAAGTGTCCAAGTCAATGACAATGATGACATGCCTGATGATATCTGGGGTGGTCCGGGGGAAGAGGGGTTTCTCTGTTGTATCCAGTCCATATAGCCTCCACACGAGTCATAACATTTATTTTGTTGGGAGAAAGCGGTTCCGAGGACGCAGAAGGGGTAGTAGGGTTAGGCCCACCAGCCAGCTCACAGATATATCTGTCAACATCTCGGAGAAACTCAACCATCCCTACTTGATGCAACGCAAGAGCAATAGATCCATGTAACTCCTGTTGGATATCTCAGATGATGGTTCGATAAAAGGCTGCATGAGCATGAGGGGTGACTGGGTTGGCAAAGAGGGCGAGACAAGACGTTTGTAAAAACGCTTGTTGGAGCGCATGGAGGGGAGATCCCGTATCAAGGAAGGCGTCAATGGGAACCGCGTAGTGAGAGTTGGTGAGGTAATGGTCAAGAGTGTGGATGTCATCGGCAGAGGGGAAATCCGGATGGAGTCGATGAGCATAGAGAGGGACATCGACTGAGAGTACTCCTCTAGGAGTATTGGCAATAGACGTAGGCTGGTCTGCCTCAATGAAAGGAGTCGAGGGGTGAGTTTCGTTATTTGGAGAGGGGGAATTGTTAAGTCCATAAGAAGCTCTGGCTGCTTGGAATGCAAGATCAAGCGAAGCAGCAGCAGAAGACGAAGAGTTATTAGTACGAAGGTTTTCAAGGTTCGATAGATGGTTTGTTAAAGAAGAAGGAGAAGACGGACAAGAAATATCATCAACTAAGGTAGAAGGAGGGATGGAAGATTTGGTTGAGATGGTGGGGGAAGGAGGCATTTGGTTAAGTTCGATGGCCATGGTGGTAACAGTTTTAATGAGGATTGAGGGGGAACATCGTGGGGTGGAGTCTTTTATAGGCAGTCAGGGTGGTCTGGGCATTTTTTAGATTCTGCTCAGGGATCCATGAGTCATCTTCTGCGGAGTACCCTTTCCATCAGATCAGGAACTTTCAATGCGACAGAGCTCCCTTGTGACGCAGGATCCAATCAATTTCGTATTCCTCCTCGTTATCTATGAGGTCAGGTGGGGGTTTTGGGAAATTCTTCCCATGGACAGGGTTCTCCCTATAGGGTGATAAGAGCAAGGCGTGGAAGACGGGATGAATTCTCCATGTCTTTGGGAGTTGGAGTTGATAGGTGATAGGAGATAGGACTTTGGTGATGACAAAAGGTCCTTCTTGTTTAGGGGCAAACTTTGGGGAGGTGATAGATCGTTTGAGGTTTCTGGCTTCTAGCCACACCTTATCTCCAGTCTTAAAAGGGAGGAAGGGTCGTCGTGTCCACGATGCCATAACTTGTCTGGCAAGTTCGTGGGATGCTAGAGCTTCATCTCGAGCTGTGGATAGGGATTTGATTCTGGATTCAACAGTGGGAAGTTCGGTTTGGAAGAGGATGGTAGGAAGGGGGTGGGGTTCGTATCCCATCATGAGGTAGAATGGGGATTGGTTTGTAACAGAGTGGGGTCGGTGATTGTGGGTGAATTCTGCGTGGGGAATCATTTCTGCCCAAGACGTGGGGTTGTTATCACAAAAGATTCGCAGATAAGTCTCCACTTCTTGGTTAACTCATTCCGTCTCTCCATCGGTTTGAGGATGATAGGTGGTAGAGAGGGATAAATTGTATTTCAGGAGGTTTCCAAGTTCTTTGGCGAAAGAGGATGCAAATTGAGGTCCACGATCGGAAATTACTTTATCAAATAGTCCAAAGCAAAGGAAGACTTTGTGGAAGAATGAGGAAGCTATTCCTTCGGCAGTGACTGTTTTCTTTGTGGGGCAGAGAATTACCCCCTTAGTAAGGCCATGGTCGACCACGACCAGTAAAGAGTCGAAAGAGGAAGAAAGGGGCAGATCGGTGATGAGATCACAGGAGATCTGCTGGAAAGGATGAGAAGCAGAGGAGGGAATAGGGGAGAGAGGGGGCACGGTAGGGTGTGTATTTGCCTTATTCTGCTGACAAGTTGCACAGCCATCAATATATCGGCGGACATAGGAAGCGAGGCTGGGCCACCAGAACTCAGAGGCAACTAATTGCTGAGTCTTCAGGTAACCAGGATGCCCGGCAGATTCGTGATCATGGCAGCGGTGAAGAATAGATCGGCGAAGGGAAGCATCATCAGGGACATAGACACGTCCTTGGTAGGTGAGGATGCCATCAGTCATTTGCCAGTCGGACAGGCAGGAGTGAAAAGCGAATGGAACATCCTCATTCATGGATTGGAGGGACTGAAGGACAAGGGGGTCAGAAGAGGAGGAGGAGGCAATCTTGTGAGAGAGGGCTATGTCAATGGGGTTGACGAAGAGAGAGGGAGGGAGAAAAGTGACACCGTCGTTTTCCTTGGTAACGGTGGGGAAATGATCTGGTCGATGGGAGAGTGCATCAGGTCCAGAGAGGAGTTTCCCGGGGACATGAATCATTTTGAGGTCAAAATCGCTGAGGTCGAGAAGCCAGCACGCTTGCCGGCGGTTAAGGTTTGTTTTAGCCAAGGGAGTCCAAGGATTACCTTCTCGTTGAGAGACATAACATGGAAAGTATGTTGGAGGGCAATTTCTTCAATGTTAAGGAAGAGGGAAGTGGTATATTTGATAGCGCCCTTTCTGTTTACAGAGTTGTCAGTGTTTCAGGCAAAAAGGGGTTTCGGCAGCTTGGTGGTGGGGAGTTTGTGTTTTCAGACGAAATCCCAGTCAATGCAAGAGATTGTTGCACCACTATCGATTAGGGCTCTGGTGTCGACGGTTTTCAAGGTGTGCGATGGTACAAGGAGTTGAACTGGAATTCGCATGGATGGAGTATTCAATACTTGTACAGCACAGACTTTAGGAGAGGGAGAGTCTAACATCGAAATAGATCCCCCTTTTAAAAATCCAACAATGTGAAGGATATCTTTCAAACACGTTCATCTTCTTCATCATTGTCTTTCTTGACTTGCTGGACTCATTGGACTTTCTTAGGATTTGAGGAAAAGACAGGACAGGCGGAGCTTAGATGCCCGGCCGTTCTGCATCAGAAGCAAAGTCCCTTTTCAATACACTTCTTCCTTTCTTCGGGAGTGAGTTTGGAGACTTTGATAATGTCGACGTCCATGGCGTCTGGGTCCCTCCTAGGGGTGGAACATTGAACAGAATGGTTGCGATAAGATGTTTGG
This sequence comes from Rubroboletus rhodosanguineus, assembly GCA_038091115.1. Classification (NCBI taxonomy): domain Eukaryota; kingdom Fungi; phylum Basidiomycota; class Agaricomycetes; order Boletales; family Boletaceae; genus Rubroboletus; species Rubroboletus rhodosanguineus. The sequence goes on from JBBPNW010000144.1 coordinate 4,353, forward strand.
AAAGGGTGGCGATTCTGTCGTTCGATGGCATCGGCGTGGTCCCAGGCCGAAAGGAAGATAGTGGCATTCTTTTGCCATTGTTCGACCATGGTTGGACGCTTGTCCATGGTCATGATTCTCTTCATCAAGAAGGTAGGGATTCCAGCAGCGAAGTAGTTGATAAGGACGTTCTGGTTGGTGATGTGAGAGAGAGCTGCGTTGTTTTGGAACTCAGAGATGTATTCGGGGAGAGAAGGGGAATATTCCCTTCCTTTCTTGACAATGTGAGTAGTGGTAAGCCATTTTATGGCTTCAGTGACAGAGTCGTGTCGTTCAAAGGTGGGGGAAAATTCAATGACGAAGTCAGTGAACGTTCCCATGTTAATGGTCGCCCCCAAGATGGTTTTCTGGCGAAAGGTAGAAGCCCAGGTTTCAGCAGACCCCTTGGTCATATAGGAGAGGGCGAAGGCGATCTTCTTGCTGTCATTGTTGTAAATCTCTTTGTTGACTTCAAGGTAGTACTGGACAGAATTCATCCATCTCATAGATTTCTTGTAGGAACCATCAAAGGCGTCTGGAGTTCCTAATCGAAGTTCGGTGGGTTTGGTGGAGGTTATAGTTCGAGGGGGTGGGGGTACTCTTGGTGGTAGTGGGGGAGGCAGGGGTAGTTGAAATATTGGAACAATGTTGGTAGGGGTGGGCGAGGGAGGAGTAGGTTCTCTTGGAATATGGAGCGTTCCAGAGAGTTTGTGGGATAAGGCAAGGGTTTCTTCCTGTTCCTGTTCTAGGGGAAGGAATAGGTCGTTGTCGTTGGGATCTTCTTCACTGGTGGAGTGAGAAGGTTCAGAGTTCGATTCCTCGGGTGGTACCTCTCGAGGTCGAGACCAGCGAGGGTTTACAGGTGGGGGTCGATGAGAAATGTTGAAGGATTACAACGATGGTAACCTTTAATCGAAGATAACCTAGATCTTTTGTTATGCTTGGCCCGGATAGGGACAAGCGTAGACTCTAGGGTCAAGGGTTCGAGGTTTCTGAGGTTCAGAGAAGAAGAGGTCGTCTCCTTGAACGTGGGTTCAAGTAGCGAGACAGCTACTGGTGGTTCAAAGGTTCAAAGGACAAAGCTGGCACTCAAAGTAGCCAGGGGACTTATAGAGATCCAGAGACAATGTACGAGGTATATTCCAGAGTAGATCTAGGTTAGGGATACATCGTCGTAGGATTGATCATATATAAGGGCCAATGGAATGTGATAGAAGGTTGAAGAACTTGTGATGACAAATGAAGAATGTGATGGAACGTTAAGGAAGATTCCTTAAACGGTACAACTCGGGTAAATCTGAAGAAGGAAAGAGAAGGTCATCAAATCAAGAAGAAGACCATGCGGGGCCCTAACGGCATGGTTGTTGGTCCAAAGGTTAAGGGTTTTCATAGGTAAAAGGAAAGCAATGAAGAAAGGAGAAAATGGATCGTAACAGGGAAGCTTTCACTTAGCGATCCACTTCCCATCGATAAATATTGTGTTAGCTCCGCTATCAAGCAATGCTTCTATCTTGAGCGTGTCTGAGGGAGTTTCTTGAGATGTGATGTGAATGAGGACTAAAATCTCTCGTCCCAAGTTCATGTTTCTGACATAAATATCAGGATTTTCATCAACTTTTTCTTTTTTGGAAGAGGAATCAAGCACAGGTTTATTGTCCCTGCCACACTCACTAGGAGTTGCCTCTGACATAAGAGATAAAGTGTCCATGGAGCTGTCGGAGTCAGTCTCCTTCACATTTAAATAATCAAATCTATTTTTGGATTTTTCTATTTTTGCCTTTGAACCACCCTGATCGGTTCTCAGGCCTTGCCTTTTCCCTTTTTGGAACTGTCCTTGAAATAAGCAAGGGCTTCCTCATACAAGATCCCTTTCATTGCATGGATCCAAGCTCCCTCTTTCTTTTGGGCACTTTTTACCTCATTCCAGGAGGGTTTCTCATCGTCAGAGTCATAATCCCAACTCTCGGCAGCCTTTTTCTTTTTCTTTGTGGCATGTGCTTGTGCCTTCCCACATTTGCAGGAGTACTTGTGTTTGCCTGTGAACCAACCACAGTCAGGGCATTTGACCTTTGTTTGGGAACAGTCGACCACCCTGTGACCTTCTGTAATGAAGTGACAATTTCTTTTCCTTATCTTATCTTGATCTTATCTTATCAAGCCACATGATTATCTAATCTCACAACATAGACGTGGACTTGTAACTTTTCTTTTCTCTTCTCTCACGCTCACAGACACTTTTCTCTACTTAGTTATATTCACACTTTCACAAGATCCAATCTTGTTCCCACATTCATTTCCATATGTACTTCTTTTAATCTCCACTTATGCTTCCATTTCCTTCACATGGTTATTACCATCTATGCTTCTCTTCCATTCTGCCACACCTCATGGTGGCATCATGCATTTAATTACCGTCATCATATGCACATATGTAGTAGTGTACAACTTGGTCTGTGTGCATCATGGCACACTATATAAACCCCAAGGAGCCCACTGGACGTTCTCCAGTTTGGTTCTCTTGATCTTTACCCTAGAGATCATAAAGTCCCCTTTCCTGTGAATTCAAGTGATTAGCCTAGGACCACAAAGCTTAAGGTCTACTAGGTTGTTTCACCTTCTTTCCCACAGTTGAAACATGCTTGTGAAGTAGCCCCTATGTCCATCACATTGGGGTCCTTCTTGTGCTCACTTATATAGAAGTGCGAGGCTGAGCTTCCCTTGAAGAAGGTGAATGCCTCATGGGCACACCCGACTTCTCGAATTTCTTTTAGGTATATGTTGACATCTGTCTGCCACTTGCCTTGACAGAAGATCTGCTGGATGATCTCTGTCTTTACGTTATTTTCCAAAATGTCAATGGCATGAGTATTATCTATCCCCACCTGGAGATACAATCCTTGGAACTGTACAATGTAGTCATCAGTTGGCATGGAGCCTTGCTTGAGTTTGCTCAGCTCTTTCCTTGCCCAGTCTTTCTTACTGGTAGACCAGAACAGACCTTCTATGTCTCCAATGAGCTCGTCCCAGGTGTAAGCCTGTCCTTCAACGAGTTTTGTTTGTGTGAACCACCCAGTGGTCAGATCTTTGAGATGGGAGAGGATGGCTACAACCACCTCATAAGAACCCCATCCCACATTTGCTCAGTTAATGGTGAGCCAAGTTTGCATTTTAGCCCACCACTCTTCAAATTTAGTCCGGGATCCATCATATTCACTGGGGTCTGCAAAGACTTCTATTTTGTGGGAGATCCCACTTCCTTGTGCCGGTTATTGAGCAGGCAGTGCTGCTGGAGGTGGAGCCTGTTGTCTGGGCAGCTGGCCCAATCTGTTGATCTTGTTTGATAAGTCCACCATCATTCTTCAGAGCTCCATGATATTATTTTGGGAGTCCGTGATCAAATCTGCCAGTTTGTTGGCATTTGTGAGATGAGAATGAAACTCATCAATAATCACTTGATTTTGATCTTGGCCAGAGGTGGTGTTGCCAATGCCAAGAGTTTCAACGAGATGCTGAGACATCACGAACTGGTCGGTTTGAAAAAGTAAAGAAATTATATTAAGTCGGCTACTGCTGGAATTGTTTTGGCAGGTGGAGTGTGTGTCATGGTCTTAAGACTACTCTGGAATGGGAGTCATCTTCTTTGGGTCTCAATCTCCTAATCGTCCTTCTTTTGACGACTTTAGCCCTTTTGACTGGTCTTTCTTTGACCGAGTCTTCCTTTGTCTCTTCACAGGAGCTATCTGAGCTTCTCTGTGAAGGGCGACATAATCAATGCCTTGGTAAGGTGAAAGATCCCTTATGGCCAGTTGCGGTTCTATGGCCTCCTCTTTTACAGCAACGGGGAAGTAGGTGGGAGATCATTTGGATTGAAGTCCGCTTCATCTACCTGTGTGTTGTAATCTGGAAGAGCAGACTCCTGGTCTATGGTCTCTGGAGTTAACTCAATGAAGTTGCCAAGTTATACAAAAGGAAAGAAGTCTCACTGTACTTCGCGGAGAACTTCCTCAAATGGTGATCGGGATCTTGACTCTCTCACACTCTCTGATGCAACAGATTCCACTCGTGGTGCACCTCCTTCTATGTTATCTAACCACTCTTTGACTGTGGTAATAGCCCGATAGAGCGGATGTGGTGAAATATCCTGATTGGGACGATCAGGTGCTGGGAGGGAAGGGAGAGTTTGGTGAGGAGTCCAATGGAAGAACACTAGGCTGCTATAAGCCCAGGTTTTCTACTTGAGTCTAGGATCAACACACTTGCTCATTTGTTCAGTGAAGTCACGTTTGTGAGGTAAGAATAATAAAGTCTAGTTCAAGTGAAACAACCACAAAGATCAATACTAGATCCTTAGGTCACAACACTAGTCCTAGCTAGAGAGAGTAGAAGGGGGGATGTCACAAGGTCTTTGTGGGAAGAAACCAAGTGAATTAGACTGGGGATGCCAGTCATCATCCACAGGGCTTTTATACTATTGGCATATGCACACAGATCAAGCTGTGCATGAGAGTACATGACTACATAAGTACATACGAGGGATGGAGATGAAATACATGATGCCACCATGAGATGTGGCAGAATGGAAGAAAAGCATAAGATGGTGATTACCATGAGAAGGAAATGGAAGCATAGAATGGAAATGAATGTGGGAATGAGATTAGATCTCATGAGAGCATAGAATGGAAATGAATGTGGGAATGAGATTAGATCTCATGAGAGCATGAATGTAACTAAATAAGAAAAGAGTGTCTGTGAGCATGAGAGAAGAAAAAAGAAAAGTTACAAGTCCACTGTTATGTTGTGCAATAAGATAATTGCATGGCTTGATAAGATAAGATAAGATAAAGAATGAAAATGAAAATGAAAATTGTCACTTCATTATAATATCTATGGTGTTGTAGTCAATGCTTTTGACAGTATTATAATGTAATCCTGAGGTTCTATTCCAGCATTTCAATAACACTTTGCAATCTATTGAATTCTGTTTTTGAGATTCCCAATATACATATATACAGTACATATCATAACACCCCTGGCATATTCATTAAAATTTTGCCAGCATTGGTCTGCACACCATCATTATCTCATCATTTAACATGCAATTTGATGTCTTCAACTATTGTACATATTTCCAGGAGAAAAGAAAAAGGAGCTGCAAAATTCCACAAGCTGTGACATTCAACCTATGCTATGAAATGAGTTAGTGTGTGAAATACTATGCCACTTCACTACTTACACAGAGGGTGCTGCAAGATTATGTCCATGACAATTTTCACTCTCTCTGTGTCATTGGCAGCAGAATAGTTGATGAAGAGCTCATCCAGTCTCTTGGATATCTTGGCAGATATTCCAGATGCTTTGTACTTTTGTAGTGCCATGGAAAAGGGGTCTTCAGACTTGTTTTGGACAAGAGTGAAGGAATATTGAAGTAGTAGTATGAGATCTATTAATAGAGACATGAAAGTTATGGAAATCTAAAACTGATCAACTTGCCAATGCCATTCTGAAGTACCCCTTTCTGTGTCTTGGGTGTCTTTGTAGTCTGAAATGCAGTATATGGGAAGTTAGTACAATAAATACTGTATATCCCTATGAATATGCATGCCATAGACATTGCCTTTGTGCTTGAAAGAGAACTCTGAAGGTATGAGATTATTTGAGCAAATATGTAGAATGGATAAATGATGAAAGATTTACAGCATGGAACTGAGGCTTGGGAACAATCTGGATGAGATAAGTTAGAGTATATCAACTCTAAAGGTAAAAAGTGGGGAAACTGACAATCTGTTCAATTTATAAACATAAATATGGCAATAGTCACATAGATACAGTATCTTACCTCCTGAAAGTAAACAAAGTGGGAATGTGAGTAGCACTCAAACATTACATAACAAATCAAGCTTACATCCTATAGAAATGTTAATTTATACTGTACTGTAGATGGTTGAAGAATTCTTATAGTAGCAAGAGAATGCTCACCAGCTACAGTAAGTATATCAGAGTTTAAGCAATAATATAATGATATAATATTTCACAATGAAATGACAAATTTGATCAGCAGAATGCAGATTTGAATTGTAAATTAGGGGACTTACATTCTATTTTCAACAAAGCATGTGGTATAGGCATTTTTAAATTGTATATTAGTGATACATATGATAAATGGGTATTGTGCAACTTACCTCCTATGAAAAAAGAGTTATGGTAAATAAATTTCCCTCTTTGCTTGATCTCAGATCAGGTCACTTACTTCCTATAAATAATAAAATGATGAAAGAAATAAAGATAAAGACATGTATGTAGATTAGTAATAAACATTTGCAAATGTATACAAAAGCACTTACAAACTATTAGTGAAACATTCATGCAAGCAGAAAGGATGAAACTGAATAAGCAGCAGTATCCACATTTGAAATTCACATCAGACCACTTACTTCCTATCAATGGAAGAGCACCAGGAGGCATGGTGATTAGCAGCATTCCCATTTGAAATTCACATAAGGCCACTTACTTTCTATCAATGAAAGACCAGCAGAAGGCATGGTAATCAGCAGCATTCTCATTTCAAATCCACATCAGACCACTTACTGCCTATCAATGGGAGAGCACCAGGAGGCATAGTGATCAGCAGCATTCTCATTTCAAATCCACATCAGACCACTTACTCCCTATCAATGGGAGAGCACCAGGAGGCATGGTGATTAGCAGCATTCTCATTTCAAATCCACATTAGACCACTTACTACCTATCAATGGGAGAGCACCAGGAATGCATGGTGATCAGCAGCATTCTTAGCTGAAATCCACATTAGATCACTTACTCTCTATCAATGGGAGAGTAGCAGGAGGCATGGTGATCAGCAGTATTCTCAGCTGAAATCCACATTAGACCACTTACTTCCTATCAATGGGAGAGCACCAGAAGGCATGGTGATCAGCAGCATTCTTAGCTGAAATCCACATTAGACCACTTACTGCCTATCAATGGGAGACCAGTAGGAGGCATGGTGATCAGCAGCATTCTCGTTTCAAATCCACATCAGCCCACTTACTTCCTATCAATGGGAGAGCAGCAGGAGGCATGGTGATCAGCAGTATTCTCATTTCAAATCCACATCAGACCACTTACTGCCTATCAATGGGAGAGCACCAGGAAGAATGGTCATCAGCAGCATTCTCATTTCAAATTCACATAAGGCCACTTACTCCCTATCAATGGGAGAGCAGCACAAGGCATGGTGATCAGCAGCATTCCCATTTGAAATTCACATAAGGTCACTTACGTCCTATCAATGAGAGACCAGCAGAAGGCATGGTGATCAACAGCATTCTCATTCTCAATCCACATCAGACCACTTACTCTCTATCAATGGGAGAGCAGTAGGAGGCATGATGATCAGCAGCATTCTCATTTCAAATCCACATCAGACCACTTACTCCCTATCAATGGGAGAGCACCAGGAGGCATGGTTATCAGCAGTATTCTCATTTGAAATTCACATAAGGCCACTTACTTCCTATCAATGGGAGACCAGTAGAAGGCATGGTGATCAGCAGCATTCTCATTTCAAATCCACATCAGCCCACTTACTCCCTATCAATGGGAGACCAGCAGGGGGTATGGTGATCAGCAGCATTCTCATTTCAAATCCACATCAGACCACTTACAGGCTATTAATGGGAGAGCACCAGGCATGGTTATTAGCAGCATTCTCATTTCAAATCCACATCAGACCACTTACTCTCTATCAATGAGAGAGCACCAGAAGGCATGGTGATCAGCAGCATTTTCATTTCAAATCCACATTAGACCACTTACTGCCTATCAATGGGAGAGCACCAGGAGACATGGTGATCAGCAGCATTCTCATTTCAAATCTGCATTAGACCACTTACTTCCTATCAATAGGAGAGCACCAGGAGGCATGGTGATCAGCAGCATTCTCATTTCAAATCCACATTAGACCACTTACTCCCTATCAATGGGAGAGCACCAGGAGGCATGGTTATCAGCAGCATTCTCATTTCAAATCCACATCAGACCACTTACTCTCTATCAATGGGAGAGCAGCAGGAGGTACATATGGTGATCAGCAGCATTCTCAGCTGAAATCCACATCAGACCACTTACTGCCTATCAATGGCAGAGCACCAGGAAGGCATGGTGATCAGCATTCTCATTTTAAATCCAAACATCAGACCACTTACAAACTATTAATGGGAGAGTAGCAGGAGGTATGGTGATCAGCAGCATTCTCAGCTGAAATCCACATCAGACCACTCACTCTCTATCAATGGGAGAGCAGCAGATGGCATGGTGATCAGCAGCATTCTCATTTCAAATCCAAATCAGACCACTTACAAACTATAAATGGGAGAGCAGCAGATGGCATGGTGATCAGCAGCATTTTCATTTCAAATCCACATCAGACCACTTACAAACTATCAATTGGAGAGCAGTAGAAGGCATGGTGATCAGCAGCATTCTCATTTCAAATCCATGTCAGACAACTTACTATCTATCAATGGGAGGGCACCAGGAGGCATGGTGATTAGCAGCATTCTCAGCTGAAATCCACATCAGACCACTTACTCCCTATCAATGGGAGACCAGCAGGAGGCATGGTGATTAGCAGCATTCTCAGCTGAAATCCACATCAGACCACTTACAAACTATCAATGGGAGAACAGCAGGAGTGTATGGTGATCAGCAGCATTCTCATTTCAAATCTACATCAGATCACTTACATACTACCAAAGCAGGAATAGCAACAGAGAAACTCTTGAGCAATGTTGTGATTTTATTTTCATGTAGAGCACCTACAAACTATTCATGGAAAGCACCATACACATCCCCATTATCAATGTCTAGCCTCAAATGCACAACTGACTACCTACAAACTATCATCAAGTTAGCAGTTGTCAAGAACACATAGTTGTCAACAAAACCATCCAACTTACTTTCTGTATATTCAAGGATGGTTTCAGGATTGGACATGAACCCTTAGTTGTATGTATTCCAGGTGTAATCAGATTACTTACTCCCTACCATAATATATGAAAAAAAACAGCTATTTATTAGCCTCACTCTCACTATATTTCAAAGCACTTACTGCCTGACAGTGGAAAAGAGCAAGAATTCTATTACTAATATGCTGACTTGCATATATTCATGTGACTTACTCCCTTTGAATTTAAAGTAATGACATACACAAATTTATCAGTAATCTCCTTGTCTACTGTCTATCAGATTGCTCACCTGCTATTTGTGCCAGAGCAGCAGAAGAGGTTACAGGTAATCCATTTGATTTGATTTGATACACCACTTACATACTATGAGTATAATCAAACATGTGAGTTCATTATACTTTATTGCATAATATATTACATACTTTCTTCATGGACAGAATAAAACAATCAGTCAGCACACTCTTTTTCAAATTTCTGTCATGATAATTAATTACCTAATTATGCATTAATATCATTCAACCATATAATTATCTCAATAAATGATTTATTAAAATCTTACCTGTGCATGTGGAAACCAACTTGCCAGTTCCTCACCCAGATCATAACCTCCCTCAATACCCCTGGATCCAGCATAAGGAACCAAGACACTTTATGGGATCAATACACATGGCATTTACATTCAAACACTGTTTCACTCACTATTTGACTGCATACTCCATGCATAGCAGAACATTCTTTTCTTGTGCTGTAACCAACAACATCTGCAATGATGCATCATTCAATACAGTTGCAGTCTGTTCTAACAATAGGTTGCATCCTGTGTCAGATGTATCCATCTCTGATGAAATAATCAATAGAATGGAACAAAGATGAGAGCATATATGCACAAACTTTCCAGTTTCACATGTCCTTGTGGAGGAAACTTCATATTGCACAGATCCCCCCATACACCTCTGTCAGAAAAAATCTTGTCAGCATGCTCCCTCTGCCTCACAAGTTGATCTTCTGGAGGAAATGCCAAGTCTTCAAGCTGGAATGCCTGCATCACAAGTGCATCCCACTTGGTGAATAGCACCACAACTGGCACTAGTCCCCAAACCAATGAGCTCAGCAAGCATTGTAAAGAACTTGTTACCTTTGTTAGTGTCACATTCAGAGAAAAACCTTTCCTCTGCAACAGTGATAGCACGATGGTGTTGATCCATTGGAATACAGTACCTGCTTATATTCAAGTTGTCAGGACCTAGTGTAATATATCCGCTCACCATATGGCATGGATCCGCTTCTTGAGGAAAGTTGTACCAGCACGCTTTGCGATGAAGTCCTTCATCGTCTCAAACTCATCCTCACGGCCAGCCTCAAAACCAGGAGAGTCATGGAATACAAACTTCTCGTTGCTTTTGAAAACCACCTCATGATTGATATCGTGGAGTCCGCGCTGTGAAAGGCGAGACGGCTGGCAAACGGACTACCACGACATTGGTCCGACTAGACACTCACCTCCCTGGACCCCTCGATCACAAAATCAACCTGATCATATGTCGACCACATCAGTTTCCAGCATATCCTAGCTTGGTCAACCGTACCTTTTCCCCTTTATCGTTATAGACCTCCGGATGTTCCGTCGAGTTGCATATTTTCTGAAGGATGGTCGTCTTGCCGGCATTCGCCCTGCCGATAAGGAGAATTCTAAATCGTCCAAATTTCTTCATAAGATCCGGGTCAACGTCTTGCATGAAATGGGCAACATCCAATGGCTTCGTCTGTATGTTGGTAGCACTCGAGCCGTCGGTGCGTGGGTCGAAAGAAATGGGGTCTATGACCCGCTCTTCGGGCGTATCAGAATCTGGGTGCTGCGCCCCGAGAGCGAGAGCATCGGTGTCTTTGGGTTGCGTCGGGAGAATCTCCGAGTCGCTAGGGACTGCGTTGGGCTGCAGGTTGGGTATATCGGAATGCTGGGCAGGCGCCGGAGACGAAGCTCTACTGGCGACGGGGGATCGGAAGCGCCCGATCTGTCTCTTGAGGAAGATCTTCATTGACGAGTGGTTCAGAAAGCTGAAAGATGAGTGAAGTACGACTGATGGTTTGGGAGATGACGGATCCGAAGGACGATGGACACCGTGGGATTACAAGTGCTGCGAATGGAAAGTGCCACTGCCGCGCATTACCTAATTTGGTAAAGATGGCTCATTCGAAGAGATGAGTAGTACTTCAGAACGACGAGGGGATGATCACCTTTGGCCAGAAGTGCGTCCCGGATGGAGATGCTTCAACGGGTGCAAAAGACAAGGTGAATAGGAAGCGGTGAGCGCAGCGCGCGATGAAAGTCTTTTCATACGTCTCAGATTGAGTTCTTTCCTTTTTTTGGTTTATTTTCTGTAATGCTATTTCGACCGAGTGCACCTAGGAACTGTTCATTGAAGAAATTTGCAGGACCACACCATCCGAGCATCCTTTTCGTCCATCTGAATCACCCGAAGGTGCTCGTGCGATGTGCATATACATACAGTGGAGCTAATGGAAGAGAGTCGATTTAAATCATCTATAGGCCCGGGAGCCTACTGCGTTAGCACACGTTCTTGTCCACTGATGTTTCTCTGATACTGTCAGCTGTCGTTGGCTTGGAGCATGTATACTCGTTACAACATCGCTTACACAAGTATCAAATGGAAATGGCCGAGTACATTACATGCACGGGATACACTTCATCGAAGTTTTATGGGACCTTCTCCACTTGGCGCTGTTAGTTGAGTCGTCTTTCCCGCCACAAGAACATACCAACAATGGCACCAGCGGGACCAAGAGCGAGATCTCAATGCCGTACCAAACAAGGATCCCAGCGAGATCGAACGCCATTTAGAACGTCACGAGTATGACTGAGCTGGCGCCGAGGACCAAACCCCACTTGAGAAACTCGAGCACACCATCCGTCAAGGAAGTAATTGCCAAATAAAGTATGCCCATAACTGGTATGAACATTGTTCGCAGCACGGCGCCGTCTGTGAGAACCAGTCAACATAGACCGCGTGGGGCAGCGCGAAGACGACGAAGGCGAACGCGAGGATAGCTATAACGGCAAGGCGACCCGATTGGACATAGCGCGGTGGAGAAATGAGTGTAAAAAGATGGAGGGTGACGAGAGCGGAAAACCTTGTCAGGTGGCGGTCACAGAAGGTCGAGGTGAGGACGAGGAAAAGTAAGAGGGTGGTGGGAAGTAGTCTGGTGACCAGACTATCAATGAAGTTGCCGCGTTGAGAGGTAAACCGTCGATGGGAAGGGGGTAGCAGAGGAGGTCAAAGAGGAGGGCGTCAGCATTGTCTTGATTGATTTTCGAGGGCAGGCTTGGAATCTGGCGATCGCGGGGGCCCTCGGAGAAAGGGATCAAGGCGTGACACCGACGACAGAGAAGAGCACGGCGGGGAGGGGACGGTAGGTTGGGACAATAAAGCCGTGGAAGAAGATGACCACGCCGCAGAGCACCTCGGTTATTGGCGCATGCGAGGCGATATGGATGCGGGGCGTGGTCGGGGTCGCATATGGTAGATATTTGGAATTGGAGGCCAGTTTAGACGAGGGATTGGAGGAAGTGGAAGGTGACAAATGTGAGGAAGGCGCAGGCGAGGAGGTGAAATAAAACATCTGGCCAGGTGACCAAGCTTTCAATGTTCCACTCAAGAATGAGACAATTATCAGTGCCCCTTCGTCTCAGGTTAGAACAAAAAACGTACCCCTCCACTTGATCTTGATCTGTTTTGCAGGCCTCGGCTTTGGCAATTAACTTACGAACCCAAGGTATCTTGGATCGCTGGGGCCCCCTCCGCAAGGACAACTTCGAGGGTGACACTACCAATCCGGAGGTGATCGAAATCGATAGGAACGTTCGGACCCGCATAGAAGAAGATAGATTGAGTCGCGCGTCAAGATATGTATAGACCCGCTCGTAAGATATGCGTCACAAGATGGCCGGACCCTTAGACCTAGACTTGCACGATGCCATCACGCACGACCCCGGATGGTTGTCTGCGCTCTTCAAGCCAAGCAGCGCTTGCACTCCACGCGAGCCACCCTCGGCACCATTTACGAACTCATGTTCTAGATCCAAGGCAACTTGGTGTCGGTCGTTGCTCGCTCAGTCTTGATCTCCAAGATATTCCCCTGCTCCTTGTCCACCGGCATCGTCTGATCACGATCACGATCTCCACCCCACTCTAGCCGCGTCAGAAGAAACTGCGCCACCCACGTCAAGGCAAGTAACACCGGCACTTCCACCAACGGTCGCTGCCAGCGCCTGATCAGAATCAACGCCAGTTCCTGCTCAAAAAAAATATCAACAATAGCTCAGACCCTTTCGTGCACGAAAAGCGATGTCGCCAAGATACACGACGAGCACACTTACAAAGTTGTTACTTCTAGCTGTGAACCCTTGTACCACCGCCACCCCATACGCGAAAGTCGTATTTGTCGACGTTCTGCGCCGAGCTTCTCTGTGGGCAAGATAGTAAGTGAAACTGAACGCAGACGTCCACATGGTGACAAAGTAGAGTACCAGCAGGACGAAGATGCGGAAGACGGGACCGAGGTTATGTACGATGTGGTGTCCTTGGTAAGCAAACATGACGATGATGGTGTATAAAAGGCCGAGTAGCGCCAGTAGGGAGAATCGGGGAAGGAATACGTCTTGAAGAAACCGTTTCGACGTGAGGCGCATGACAGCGAACCGAGTGATGACTCCCGCCACTAGTGGGATACCCAAGTACTGCGAGCCTGTCATCAGGACATACACCATCAACGACATCAAGACCAACGTACAATCAATACCCAGATTGCGACTGCGCCATACTGAGGTGTAATGAGTGGCTCGAGCCAATCACGTTGACGGAGAGCACTGCATATGGCAAGTAGAGCACGATCTACAACATCGAATTCGCGATGACAAGAAGGGCGCAATACTCGCCGTCCCCACCGACCAATTGGTTCCATACCATGACCAGGATGATACATCGCGCGATCCCGATCATGATGATACCGGTACGGCACGTTGGGAGATCGGCAACGTTGCCCATGCCAATCCGAGCATCACGAATGGACCGACAATCCAATTCAGGACGAGGCTGATTCTCATGTGTATCCAGAGTATTTTGGACAGCAGAATGTGACCGAGCGCTTCGTAGCGGACTTTGGTGAGGATGGGCCTCATCATGACAATGAGTCCGATTGCGATGGCTGAAAGAGACAAAGTTTGGTCGACCATGCCTCGCTTACTCGTAGGACGTGGATAGGACACGTACGAACAGAAACGTTATCGAACTGAACTGTGTCGAACGCAGGCTGCACACCAGGTACGAACTCGCCAATGAGCACACCGGCGACCATAGATATGGGAATGAGCGGCGTCGGCAGCCGGTCAAGGATACCTAGCCTTTGAAAAGGGACTGAGAAAGATTAGTCGACGAATCCTCTTTCATCCTATACACAAATGGGGAGTCGAACCTTTAGGTGCTTTTGAGAGGACCTCTGGATGTTTTCCAGGACCGTCGAATGGGTGGGACGCGCAACTGCAGTTGCCCGCGACTTGACTTTGGAAACATCCGATGAGCCTGTTTCTGCCTGTTCCTTTCGATTAGTGTTAGTAAGGGCGGCGTTTGGTAATGTGCGAAAGAACGAAACAGATGGCTTCAAAAGGTACGGACAATGGACGGAGCGCCGGGAAGGAAAGGAGCATGGTGAAATCAGGTTCAGGCACTGGACCACCTCCTTGAAGATGGAATTATGGTTCGAACATGCTTTCCTATATGGTATCAGTTTATCTTATCAGGTAAATCGGCTGTGGGGGCTACAAAGCTGTGTCTTCCAGTCTCCTAAGTTTCGACTGGAGCTGCCCGCGACTTGGCGCGCACATGGTGACTCCGCTCGACAGGCTCTCCACAGAACGGGGGACGTAGAACTGATCAGAATTCTATCCGGACATCGAGTCCGTCCCTTTTGAGCAGTAATAGTATTGATAAGTGTGAGAGAGACGAGACAGAATGGAACTTCCTTCAGACATACGCGCAACAGGAAGAGCGCCGGGAAGCAAAGGCCCTCGGGGGGTATGTCTTGTCGCTGTTTCCCAGGCCTGACAAGCTTGAAGCCTTCAAGTGCGTGCCCTCCACAGAAAGGGGGATGCGGAACTGATCATTCTATCCGTGGTTGAGGAACATCGAGCCCATTTCATTTGGGAGTAATGGCGTGAGGGAAGCGAGACAGGATGTTCAAGAGTACGCGCAACGGCCGTGGCGTTAGGGCATGTCTCTTCAAGTTGGCACTTCCCGTACGACCAACACTCAGTCTCAACTATATCCGACAAGCAACCAATCGACGTTAGCATCTCATCTTAGAGCTTCTTACAGCTACAGACTGTCTCTGAGGGACTCGATACAATG
This sequence comes from Rubroboletus rhodosanguineus, assembly GCA_038091115.1. Classification (NCBI taxonomy): domain Eukaryota; kingdom Fungi; phylum Basidiomycota; class Agaricomycetes; order Boletales; family Boletaceae; genus Rubroboletus; species Rubroboletus rhodosanguineus. The sequence goes on from JBBPNW010000144.1 coordinate 19,759, forward strand.
TGACGGAAGAACCTAGCGGGGACCGAGCCTGGGGTTGCGGTGCGTCGTGGATCCGGTAAGTTGGCCACGAAATTTACTCTCGAACACACACCTCACCATTGGTTGTCCATAGCACCTCAACACGACGCCGGAATTTGAAAAGAGACACCGTCCTGCTCGTAAAAACTTGGTGGTTGTGTTTTGGGACAACCGAAGACCAAAATCAAACTTTTTTTCATCGGAATTCCACCCTCGGGATTGACCACTTCTGCAAGTCGTTGTTGTTCCACATGCTCCAGTGCTCAAAACAGACAGCTTTGCAACCATGTGCAAGGGAGAGGAAATGACACCCGAGATCCATACGGCTGTCCAGACTACTTGACAATGACCAAATCGTTATGTGTCTGGATCTATCTACTCGTTCCGTTCGACGCATCAGTTCACGTTTTCGTACTCATGGGAGCGTCATAGGCCATGATGAAGATCTAGTTGAGCATGAACGTAAGAGTAAGAGGCACCTTCAGGACGTAGATGTTGAAGTAAGTCAACGTCATTACTGATGTATGGTGTCCGTTTATCAATAATGCTCGAAGTTAAATCTCCGGTCATTTCGGGATAGGTTCTATGGGACTCTCCGAGCTGAACGGTGTCTTTTTTTTCGAATTCCCGCGTCGTGTTGATGTGCTATGGACGACCCAAGGCGCGTGTCTGTTTGAGACACCTGAAAAGGACAGTAAATGAGTGCAAGTTTTGGCCCGCCTCTATCCACCACTTCTTGGTGTTGTGTCGCTGCGATTGTCCTAATCCAAGTGGTTCCACTACCTCGCACTCGAGTTTTGGAGGTACCTACGAAGCCAGGGTCACCCTCACCATGTTTAATTCAAAGCTACCCGACGAGTTACTCATCATCATATTCCATCATGTTATATCGTCGTTTCAAGTTCCCGAATATGTTTTATCTTCAACCCATGTCCAAACACTCCTCTCCCAAGTCTCGAGACGACCCCTTTTCCGTGAACACATCTCCCCATCGTGCCATATCAATCGACCCACGCACTTCGCTCGTTCCTCCGAAACGCTTTGTCTCTTCCAATCTCCGCGACCGTGCCCCTTGGCCAGTGGTGCCGACACACTGCAATCACATCCTTAGACTTGCGCTCCCCAAAGCGCAGAGGGACTGCGAGCGGATAACTTCATTGAGAATCGAAGCCACTGGGCTCAAAGATCCAGTGGATCGTGTCCTGCATACCCGGATGAAAGTGGGCGACAACTGGCAAATGCCTGCTTTGAAAACTATCTTTTGAAGATGCTGGAGTTGGCTCGGTTGGTGTCTGCTTTTCGAAGCGTGACGACCGTGGAGCTGGTTGGACCGATCGCTGATTTGAGGCAGCGTGGCGCCTCAAAGAGTCTAGATACCCTCCCTGTGCCCCTCAAGGCCCCAAGTCCAAAGCCGAGGGCGCCACATCCCTTCGCACCACTGACGAATACAAGATGCACTTGGAGTCCCATGATCGCCGCCACGGGCGTCACCATGATAGCGCCTGGATTATTAGCACATGCTGCCTCACCGTGGCACTGGAAACGTCAAATGTGAAGTCACTTGCGTACGTTGAAACACCGCTACAGGCTACAGCGATGAAGCCCAGAAAATTTTTTATGATTGGGTGGTTCAGAGGAGATGCCATGAGCCTTGCTAGATTGTTATTCTACGCTGGATGGTCGGCGCCTCGGCTCTCGCCGTCTCAGGGAAAGACTGTAGATTGCTGTGTAGTATCGGAGTCACGTGATGCTCATATATAAGGTTGATGATTCCGACATTGGCCCATACTTATGATGTCGCGAGGAATGTCCCACATCGTCGGCAGCCTCTCTCTGTTAACCCTGTCTTCACGCGCCGGGCCTGCACGTCCTCAAATCACCCGTTCCCGTTCCCCCCCTGCACGAAACCGACACCACACGAGATCTTTCACCTCCCATGCAGTGCATCGCAGGACGAGATAAAGACACAATGTGAGTATCCATTCCCTTCCCTCACACATCCTTCGCCCCCCGCCTGCGTTGTTTGCTATCCCCGTCATTCAACCATTCCATCCTTTTGGATTCATGCGTCATCAACCACCGGGTTGGGATGAACTCACCTACAAGATTACGAACTTGTCGGGGTGTACCACCCCGATGTGACACACGGAAAGCACGACGTTTCTCCCAAGGTGCGCGATGCTCGGTTTCGCGCCATCACGCATCCGTATGGTGTCCTTCGTCGTCGACATGGTTCGAGTTCCAACGAGAGTACGTGGGATTACTTTCAATCCCGTAACGAGGCTATACGCGCAGAAATTCGGCGGCGTGCTCGCCGATCGAGACCGTCATCGTCATCGACGACCACAACCGCTGACAGCGCACGACACGGGAACATCAATGATACCCAACTCCGGTATACCCTCATGGCATTTGTGTTTGCAGGGGTAAGTCCTCCCACCCTTGGCCATATACAAGCTGCCCATTGATAACGAATCGACACTTTGAACCATTGAACACTATCCTTCCTTCAACTCCATTCACATACATCTGTACCCCAAATTTACTTGCGCGTTTGCTCATTTGACATTTCATAAGATGATCGCAGGGATGAGTTCCGTCGGCTCCCACCTGGACCGTGTAGAACGGCATTCGAAATCTACCGCTGCTAACCTCACTCAGGCGCGTACAGAACCACAGGTCTATGGTATGGAGCGGCGGAGTGCTAAGTGTTTCAACATCTGGTTCAGTTTCACCCACGGGATCTACCCCATCTCTTCCATTGACTGTACCATGGCATGTTTGCACACCACCGCTCTGCCTGGTTGCCAACCATCAACGCCTTGAGCAGGGACCTCTCTCGACCCTCTTCACTGGTACTGAGGAGTGAACTTCACAATATTCGGACCTGTGGTCGCATGCATCACACTATACATTCCCTTTTCTGACCCGATGGACACCACAGCCACCCTCTTCTACTGCAGAGATGGTGCAGCCGGTGGAAGTCTGAGATGCGGGGTTCAAGGATGCTTCCGAGATATGGTCGACTGGCAGTCGAAGCGTTGGAGACTCGAGTACTCACAGGTAGCTGTGGTGATCGTTTCAGCTCTGCGCTGTGCGCAGTTTTTGAAAAAAATATTGAACTAGATAATGAGCTCAAACGGAGTCCAGGAAGAATCCCACAGTGAATGTATCATCTATCGCTTCGTAGCAGGCCGACCAACCGTTCTCTACTTGTCACATTGAACGTCGCAGAGGCACCATGCTCGTTCTCGATCTCTACCCAAGATCCTCATTCAAACCTGATGCGTACGATCTCCTACTGTCTCCAGTTGAATCGCCTCTGATTCGTTCACGGCCCCCTCCACAACCTGATCCTCCCCCGGGACGGCATCCGCGAATGCAATCGCAGACACGGTCGTGTTTTGACTGACAATGCGTTGCGATAACACACCGAATCCGCTGTCAATCCCCCGCGTGCGACCACGGAGGTCACGGCCATACAGCCATCGCACGCTAATGATGAACCGAGGTATAATGGGCCACATGGCCGTGTAAGCAAATAAGTCCAGGGTGGAAGCGTTGCCTAATTTGGACGGCTTCGCAAGTATAGTAATGATGTTGACAGACATCGACCTAGACGTCCACGGAGAAATATACATGTGGTTAGTTTGCCTGTAATCACTCGAGAACGGGAGAATGTCACAGTGACAGATGGAAATGTGGGAGGGTGGAAAAGCGAGACGTACACGAGGAAGTAAAAAATTCCATCTCTCACGAGTAGTTGTATGTACCGGTTAGGCCGCCACTGCTTGGTTCCCTTGTACATCTCAACGGACTCCTTCAAGGTTTGGGTGATAGCGAGAACCACGAGTGTAACGCTGAGAAAAAATATCGGGATTCTGGCATACATGTAAAGCTTCAAGTTGACCGAGATTGTGCTGAATGAGAAGTCGCAGAAAGAGATATCATCAATTTTGACAATTGTGGCTTGAGAAGGTGGTACAAGATGGAGGCCATCATCTCTGTGAGATTGTAATGATACATGGAGTCCAAATCAACTCATACCTGGGATGCATGTTTGGACCTGGAAGCAGATGACATCAAGAACAATTTGAAAAATCTCTTGTAGCACATAGATGAGTAGGAGGACCCAAAGGATCCATTTGGATTGATTCCACATTGCATACACCCGCAGGATCATTACAACTGTGATTGAAATCATGGTCCAGGGAAAGGCCCATCAGGCAGTAGAGCAACTCACAATCTGCAGCAATATAAAATATTACAAATTGCCAGGCACATACCTGATATATTATGGTACCTTTAGAACATCCATGTCACTACTGATGTTGTGGTGGGCAGTAAAACTCACACCTGCAGAACTGTTATCAATACAGTTTTCAATCAGAATTTAGATGGATATGTACATCTATGTACCAGAGGATAATTATTAGCAATAGACAATGTGCAAAGTAGACACACTCACTCTGGCACTGTGGGCAGGGACAAAAGTACTTGCAACTGTGAATGTATCTGATCAGCTCAGCTAATATTTAATTTAACTCTGAACATACATACCAATGACACAAAGACTTGAACATGTAGCCATTGTGAGCTGTGTCATTTTCATAGTCACAGCAAACTTACACAGTAAAACAAAGACCGACATAGCGGACCTATAGGATTATCGATTCAGAGCGTGTACAATAGGGGCCAGGTGTGACATGAGCCATTATACTCGCCAGAACAAAACTTGTAGAGACCCAGGTCCAGGGCCTGCACTGTGAGACCATCAGGGACCCAGTGCGTGCTTGATGCTTGTCACTTTCTTACCCAAATATACTCTATCTTAGAATATTGTCAGCTGGCAGATAGGACGCAGACAGCAAAATAACACACCTCACTCGGAAAGGTCAGGACTGTCGTGGTGAAGTTGCAATGCTCGCTTCAGAACGAATAAGATAGCATACACCATCGCTTACGGTAATCGTATATAACAGCGGTGGCGATAATAACTGGGTAGGTCTATGAGCTCAATCATAGAGTGAGGGTATAAGTGACCATACGGGACACATAGTTATTCTTCTGGAGAACCTCCAGATCAGACTGCAAGTCGGAGGACATGGCAGGGGGAAAGGAAATGGCAATATATTGCGGTTTGATGACAAACGGAGATTGTGCGTCGCGGGTGGTTGGCGTAGTTCCGTGACTTGGTCTTGGGCCTTCCCAGGCAGTTATATCCTTTGCCCGGTGTATTGAATGTTCACCTCAAGTCTATTTTAGAATGAGTGGAGTACGGTCGTCCAATAATCGAAGGGCACACGATATAGCCTCATGAAGGGTGGGTAATGCAAGGTGGGGCTGGTGTGGGAAGGACGAGCCTTGCGGTCAAAATACTCATTGTGGGAAGTTACTAAGCAGCCTCAATGAAGCTGTAGCACCGGAGCAGCGCTATCGTCGACGTCAACACCGCACCTCTATCATTCATTCATTTCAGATGTGTCTTGGTCACCTACTCCTGCCTGCCAGTACGTATCCAATTCCACGTCACTAACAAGTTGTCTAGCTTTAGGAAAATGTACATGCCCTTGTTCAGTTGTTTCCACACGCGGCTTTCGTCAGCTTTCGTCCTGCGGCCACACTGCTATCACTTTCGGCTCTTGTGCTGCGCCGAGTCCGGATAAGGGTGTGCACATATTCCAGAGCATGCTGACGAGCTGCGGAAGTGATCGGGAGGACCACGACCGTTGCTGCTAACGTGATCCGGACGGTGACAGATGGAAGAGGCACTGCGTCGCGACGATGTCCATGTTCTTTTTTCCCTCGACGCAGCTCGATCGTCTGTAAGACAGTACGTGCACCGTTCACCTCAGAATACGAAGCATATATGCATAACTTGATCCAAGTCACGTTCCGAAGCACCGTACTCCACCGGGGGAGGCGACAGTAGACAGGGCATGAGCATACATACCGACTTCGAAAGTCGTGTCACTTGTCCCTCGCGGCTGAGGGAACCCAATCGGATAGACGAACAACGACCGAGCGACGCAAGCGGGGTCAGAACCTGCGCTTGACTGCCTTGGTTATCTGTTGAAGAGAATCTTTTGTGAGACGGGAAGCGGGACCACGACACCGGATCCTCACTGCGCAAACGGTAAATTCCCACCTAATCTGAGTACCATGAAGTCGTCGGTCCGGGGGAGACGGTGAAGGTCTCGGACGAAGTTGCTCGGGCGATTTGGGAATGGACAGATGGGCGAGTCCACTGTCATAGGGACGGATGCAGTCGACAAGGAGCGCATACGAAAGCGCCGGGGAAGGATGGCGTTGAATGTTCCTGGTCAAAAGGAGGACATGGATCGAGCGACACGTGATCACAAACCAATGACCATTGAGGCGTCGTTTTTCAAGCCAAGTCCCCGGATCTCTATACTACATTCAACTTGGCTCGTGGTCGGATTTTCCTCGTTCTTTGAGCCCTCTCGTGACCTGAACAACAGGCTCGTGTCCATACGTGGCGTGAGTCTCGCTCATTTCTAACTTTTCTGTACCTTGTGGTCGCTTACACAGTAAATAAAAGGAATCCCCGTTTTGTCACGGATATCATCGATAGTTTATGCACCTTATCTTCTAGCTCGTTCCAGTCATTACACTTGCTCCAAATTGCCCCCGCACCCAGCATCAGCAACAATTTGGTCCCGTCAAGGGAACGGCGGGATTTGTATCGTCGTGGGGCCTCACTTGCATTGGTGCCGGGTAGGTACCAACCTTGAACCTCAGCTACTGCATCACAACAACCACCTGCAGTGATTGAGGAGATCCGTTCGGTTTGTTGAGTTCTCGCCTTCTGGGACATACAACTAAGTTTTATTCTCTCGCAAGCAGCTTAAATACCTTGGCCGAAGGATCCTCCCCTTCAACCCCCTCTCCCCAACAAGCACCAAGAACTTCCTCGTCACCGACGTGGTGTCCAGAACCCTTGGGGTCACGCATGGATCCAATCAATGTATAACGGACTCGCAGAGTTTCGTACACAGAATCCGTCGCGTTTGTCAACCCTGCTGCGCTGTCCACGATCCCGATTCCGGGTATCAAGCGTTTGGGTATATGAACACGACCTTGTGCGCCATTTGCAACAGACTGCTGACGGTTAGAATGGCCCGGCGCCCTCCTTTTATTGGATCCCAGAGGGAGTAGCGCATTATCGGACATGTATCGGGTTTGGGTCAATGACCCCCGACGATGTAAGTCATCCCTTGACAGAAACCCATGGTATTATTACTGATTCCATCGAACAAGCCCTGAGTCAATGTTCGGATCAGTGTTATCTGGCTTGATTGACGGGTTTTTTCCGTCTTCGTCGTGATGACGTAGCATACTCTCCAATAATATATCTGAAACTCGCTCTTCGATCTCCGATAAATGGTGTATCTTTTCCATTCTGCTCAATGTGTTCTCTTTTCCTAGTTCAAGCAGTCCGGAATGGTCTCTCTTTGCGTTGGCGCACTCATGTGGCGGAAATGTCACGCGCCGCAGGCTGAGGCTCCATGATCTCAGGGCAGGTGAACCGAAATCCACTCAACTCGGCTCTAGAAAACTGAGAGATGCGCACAGAACAACATACCTTCAGGCAACCGTAACGCGATTCGTCCTGAAGCCAGATAGACGTTGCAAGTGACAGTGAGACCCCGGATCATCCATACCAATGTTGCATGTATCGCCTGTCATCGCATTGTTTCGGCTTGCTTGCTTGTATTCCAGGTACACGTACTATATCTGGAGGATCAGTCAAGTACGTTCATGTTCGTGAAATGAAGCTTATTAAATAGCTGGATCAGACAGTGTCGGCTGAAGATAACCCCTCTTTCATCATGGGAGGTGACGAAGCGGCCTCGCCTTCCACTGCATCCCCTTCTGCCACAACCACGATGCGCAGGGACGTCCTAATCGGGCATCGTTATTCTGTCTCCGTGAAGACCTTTCTATGTATCTTCTTGGTGCGTGCACTTGGGGAACAGATTTTTATCTTGATAAATAGGGAGATACCGTGCTCATTCATATTCCCACTGGCAGCTACCGCTTCTTTGGGTTAGCGAGCCCATGTGGCCCCCGCTCTTCACGCTTCAAGCTAGGATATCACCAAAAATACCACTAATTCACTGCCTTTGTTGCAATCCTGCGTCCGGTCAACCTGAACAAGAGTACGATCAATGAACCAAGACACATTTCCCATCCATAGATCGAACCCGCGCATGGTGGGAACAGCGTCACCTTGGAATGCCCAAGTTCGTGCGTCCACGCCATGCAGTAGTGATTCTCGCCCATTTGTTTTGTGCTAGGAGCCTTCGAAGAAGAAGGTGAATGACGTGCTGGTTTCTACAAAGGTGCCATGTATGTAGGTCCTGTAAACGTTGGCAGCGCAGGATCACATCACACGTGCCAAGAAGCTCCGTCGATCCCTACATCATGCAGTGGGGGGGAGACATTACATTGTACTCCAAACACACGGCATATGAATAGACAGTTAAATATTCGAGTCGCCATTCAAAAATGTAGTACCAACCACCGTCCATTGTTCATCAATCCAACACTGCAGTGGCAGTGTCCATCCCCGATCTCTACCCAAAAATGTCACTCAAACCTGGCGCGTACGACCTCCCAGTGCTTCCAATCGAATCGCCTCTGATTCGTCCACTTCCCCCTCCACAACTTGATCCTGCCCAGGGATGGCATCCGCAAATACAATCCCAGACACAGCAGCGTTTTG
>JBBPNW010000145.1:0-28489 GCA_038091115.1 Rubroboletus rhodosanguineus
AAATCGTGTTTTGAGTGCTTGAAATCGTAGGTACCTGGCAAGCCAAACCCAATGAGGTTGCGCACGCCGTTGAAGCGGCACTCAGGGCCGGGTATCGACACCTTGACTGCGCTTGGTGGGTTGCGCATGGCCTCTGGGATCTCCTACTTAATTGTTACAGGGCGTATGGAAACGAGAAGGAAGTTGGCCAAGGTCTGAAAGCATCCGGCGTTCCCAGAGAAGAAGTCTACGTGTGTCACAAACCGAATCCCGCTTATGCAAGTTCTGGATTTTGCTGACGTTGCACTGTAGATCACCAGCAAACTGTGGTGCACCTATCACGGACGAGTGGAGGAATGCCTAGATCAGACGCTTGCTAATCTCGGGACAGATTACCTCGACCGTGCGTCATGCCTTTGCTCATGTTCTCGTTGGTGTATTGATACCTTTTATCGCCTCAAGTGTACCTCATCCACTGGCCAGTGCCATTGAATCCAAATGGGAATCACCCAGTGTTCCCGACGCGCCCCAATGGGAATCGTGACGTTGATGAGTCGTGGGATTTGAAAGAAACTTGGAAGGGTATGGAAGCGATGGCCAAGAAAGGTGAGGTACAGGATCTAAACTGTCGTAGTCAAGTACGTGGAACTTCGGCTGAAGAAGATCATAGGCAAAGTGAGGTCCATTGGTGTATCAAATTTCTCGCAGGTAGTACTCGAGAAAATCCTTCCGATCGCAGAAATCATCCCGGCTGTTAATCAGGTTTGTTGTCGGTGTCCTTCGTGATCTCGGCAAGCTCAATCGTTTCGATCAGCTGGAGCTTCACCTGTATAACCCCCAACTCAAACTTTTGGACTATTTGAAATCCAAGACGATCGTTCCTCAGGCATATTCCCCTCTCGGCTCCACAAACTCACCCCTACTCAATGATGAAGTGGCGACAGAGATTGCGAGCAAGTATGGTTTGAAGACATCTGATATCTTGTTAGGTTATCTCCGTAAGGCATCATCCACTCAGTCGCACGCTTGTCATGATCACGCATGGTACTTATGGGCTCGATAGTTGCAAAGGACGTTGTCGTGCTCCCAAAGTCGGTCAACCCGGGCCGCATCGAAGCAAACTTTACAGGTGCTCTTGCCGCATACAGCAAATTAGCAGCTAGTGACGTGGCCAAGCTTGATGGTGTGGCTGCCAGTGGAAAGCAGAAGCGACTGATCATGCCGCCTTGGGGTGAGTGATGCTTTCTTCAAAAACATCCGTGGAACTAAGACTCGGCCAGGTGTCGATCTAGGTTTCGACAACTGGCCTGGCCCCATCCTCAACAAGTAAGATGGTGATTAACGCTTGGCTGTAGACTCGGTGGCGCTGATGCTCCAGAAGGCTGTGAGAGTCGTGATACGCCTGCAATTACCATATACTGTATGTAGTTGTGAACAGCCAAGAAACCAGCAATGATCCAGAACCATGTACCCTGACGCCGTTTCCGAACCGGTTTCAGTTCCCACCTTAGGGTCGATCTCATATCCACTCGTTGGCACGGACACTTCGGTACACTATGTGTACGGCTACCGAGCATGGGATGAGGTGAGTCCATGGACCATGGAGAACCGCGGCATGCGGGCTTGTTCGAGCTGAACGCCCAGAGTACTAATTCGTTGCATTCGACCACCCTTCAAGTGAGGTTGAGGTAGCACCTCGGAGGGTCGTAATCACCCTGTTTGCGAGGTGCCATGTCAGTTCCCACCCTGTGGGTCCAGACGAGTCCGCCGTCGGCCGCATTCTGTGTGAGCTTGGCACGCCTCTGCTGAAGCTGTAGCTGCTAGTAGTTTAGACCATGACTAGTTCGAAGTAGTGAGTCATTACACTTACGAACAGTCCAGACCAAGAGTCCCACCCGGCCGCTCCCGAGCGGTACTACCCTTAATCTCCTCCTGCGCGACTCCAATCGCATCTCTCACATGGACTGTCGTACAGTCGTCAAGCGATAACGTTACCCCCAAATATTCCAGATCAGCCCCTTTGGATGGGAACGTTTAAAACTCTGCTCCAACGTTACCACGGCAATCTGTACAGGTCAGGGCTGGACATACAAGCGAGTACCACCATCTGTCGTCCCAGTGGGTCGCTGACACGAGTCTGTAGGATCCCACCGTGCAAGAGGAGGTAGCAAATGGCGTTAAGGACGACCAGATATTAATTGCCACGTTATCTTGCCTGCACGACTCAATGAGCCGTTGTTGTCGTACTTGCCAACAAACGCCGCTGAACCTGACACCAAGGGACATTACATAATGCAGGGGAGCGCAAAACACTTGCCTGAATTAGGTCCAGCCGTATGACACGGAGCACGCGCGCGCAATCGTCATGATTACCAGCCATCAGATCCTGGGGGTAGAGACCGGCTGACCTCCTTGACTTGTGGCCAGTGAGAACGAGCTGTGTCGAATGATGACAGTGGCGGTAACACGTCCCCAGTGCTGACAGAACGGGTCGCCAAAATGGATCAATCTGACTCGTCACAGTGCGAAGCTCCGGAGCCTGATATGATGCTCTGGGATATTGGCTTCGTACTTCCGTTACCCGTCTCAGGGACATTTGTTCAATCTTGTACCGGGTATAAAGCACATTCGGTGAGTTCCTTCACCGACCACACGACCTCTTCCCTCCCTTGCAGCTTGCTCAGTTCACCATGCCAGTTTCGAACCAATCAGGCTCTGTCCTCGACGAGGTCTCCGATGCCATTGATCATGGTGCGTCGGGGCTGCAATCATCCCTTTCGTCACTTACCCCTAATCCTTGTCAGTCAATGTCCTCAAAGGCAAGCATTGGGACGAAGAGTCAGAGTTCGTCGCGACAAAGGACAGGGACTCGTTCAGACAGTACGACAGTGCTTGCGAACGCGTCAAAGCTTTTTACAAGGAGCAGCATGGTGGGTACTCTTTCTCCACGATGTCATCATGATTTGAATATCATTCCAGAGAAGCAAACGGTTGCATTCAACATCAAGGCACGTGTTGATTTCAAGAGCCGCAAGCGTGCCCGCATGGGAATTTGGCAAGCTATGGAGATGCTGAATACTCTCGTGGATGACTCAGACCCTGATGTGAGTGCGTCTTTGCAAGCTTCGTGATCCCCGCTTACATGCATCCCAGACCGATTTATCTCAAATCGATCATCTCCTACAAACAGCAGAGGCGATCCGACGTGATGGTAAACCCGAGTGGATGCAGGTCACTGGCCTTATCCATGATCTCGGCAAGCTCCTCTATTTCTTTGATAGTGAGGGCCAATGGGATGTCGTTGGGGTAAATTGATTTGGCTTGGACGAAACTTCCCAGCACTCATCTTCCTTTGCCAGGACACGTTCGTAGTCGGGTGTGCTTTCTCAGACAAGAACATCTACCCAGAGACGTTCGCATGGAACCCTGACAACTACGATGCGGTCTATTCTACCAAATATGGCATCTACGAGGCTCACTGCGGGCTCGATAATGTGATGCTATCGTGGGGACATGACGAGGTAAGTCACCGGTCGTTTGGCGACAGACCACTATCTGATGCCCCTGGACATCAGTATATCTATCACGTTGTCAAAGATCAGTGCACCCTCCCCGAGGAAGCATTGGCAATGATTCGGTATCATAGTTTCTACCCGTGCGTTACCTATAAACAGCTGCCTTCCATTCCCTTATCTGACCTTCACACCGGCAGATGGCATCGCGAAGGTGCCTATATGCATCTTACAAATGCCAAAGATGCCAAGGCACTCGAGGCCGTGCGCGCATTCAACCCATATGATCTCTACTCCAAATGCGACGAACCCGTTAACGCCGAAAAGTTACGCCCGTACTACGAGAACCTGATTGCCAAGTTTTTCCCCCCCGAACTGGACTGGTAGAGACTCTTCTGTTAGATGTACATTTGATTCATTAGCTGTTTAGAGCATAATCTATTATACATACCTCTCGGGTAGTACTACCACCTCTCCATTCTTGTCATGCACTTTGCACCTAACTTATTCAATCATCCCTTTAACTTTAGTATATGCATATGCTTGGTAGATTCGTCTGCACACACGCTAAATCACAAGTAACGGTATACGTTGGGCATCGTCGTGGCGTTCTTCAATGTTTCATGTAGTCGCCGCCTCCGTAGTCCCCGAACAATGCGTTTTGCCTTGTTTTCATCTTGCGTTATCGATTAGATGAGATCATGGCGCTCGCCGAAGGCAGTGACATCCGTGGAGTTCGTGATGGGACTCACCAAGACTCCACCCTAGATCTGACTCATCTGAGCGAGACACTCTCATCTTCCCCGAACCCACGGCTACTAAACGAGGCATCCCAACATACCTTGGACTTGTAAACGATGTCGGGTGGCCTGCAGACACAACCCTTTTACTTTGGCAAGAAATTTGTCGTGTTGAGCGACTGGTGCGATCTTCAACCTGCGCTCGTGCACAAGAGTGACTTGGAAATTTCAGGGATGGCACGATCACGACGTGCGACTCCAACGATTGTACGCCCTCCCTACTCGGGGGACGAATCCCGGGCTGAGAAGGAAACTGATCTTTTGCAGACGTCACGGACAACTATGGGATGGGAACGTCTCAACGGATCGCGCTCAACATGGAGATTCTCGAGTTTGATAAGAGCGGAATGACGAGGGGGAAATCGTTCAAGTACGTCTTTCAGATCTCATTCCTCGGATTCATCCATCACAATGATCGCGATGGGTGATGTGCCGCTGCGGTGATGCGGTTGACAGTGGGCGGACGGGGACACCCACCTGCCTGATGGAGCACGGACCCACAATCGCGGATCTTGCTCTCATACCCATCGTCTCTGCATCATGCTCACGGCCTGGTGACTGTCGACTCTAGGGATGCATTCGAGCTCATGTTGGGGAGCGTTTCCGACAATGGACATTCGTTAGAAGATTGCAAGACGTATCTCACGACGCCTATCGCCGGTGTGTATCATACTCGGCGTGTTGCGCGTCGTTCCTTGTTCCTCTGCATCTCCTCGACTGACCGATTCATACATCCATGTCTTGTGTTTCACCATCGAACGATCAACAGGCGCAGATGAGCTGCGACCTGTGGAGTTTACGGATGGGTTTATCGATTTCAAGACGTTTTGTGATGAGAGCGATATCCCCTTTACCATCGTGTCGAGGTATGGTTCCATTCTTCATCATCATTCCGTTGGCGGGGAACGTTTACCGACTGATGCGTGTTTTGATCCGGACATGATTCCATAGTGGCATGGATGAACTCATCCGCGCCGTCCTGACGGAGCTTGCCAAAGGTTCCGACAAGGACGTCGTTAAAGATATCCCCATCATTTCAAATGGCGTCAGACGCTCGGAAACGGGCAAATGGTTCATTGCATGGCGCCATCCAGAAAGGTACCGTCCTTTGTTTTATTCCTTTCCCCCTTCCCCCTCCCTCTTCTGCTTTTGGACGAAACAAGCCCTCGTTTTGGTCCAACGATACGAGCGTACCGGACACGACCTGAAACCCCACCCCTTGGTATAGTACATTCGGCCACGACAAATCGCGCGCGATCTTGCCTTATCGAGAGTACAGAGAAGCCCACGACGGTCAAGGTCCAACCGTATTCTTCTTCGGTGACGGCGTCTCGGGTACGTCTCATCTCACTTTCCCCTCCACCTCCCTTCCTCACTCACCCCCCCCTCTCACTCATCTCATCCCTGCTTCCCCTCCCTTCCAGACTTGTCCGCGGCGCAACACGCCGACGTGCTCTTTGTCAAAGTGACCGGGATAGAGGAGAAAGACAATTTGAAGAAACACTGCGACAAGGCTGGGATACCGTACATCCCCTTTTTCGATTTCCATGTCGCCAAGGGGATCGTTGGGCAGATCGTCCGGGGAGAGAAGGCCAAGGACGATTTCTTGGTCAAGCCCGTCTCAGCCAAGAACTAGATTGAGACCGAGATCGAGGCGCGTCGGACGATCGCGATATCTGTTGTGCATGAATGGGTTCGTGGTGAGGTCCGGGGCGTCGTGTCGATGTCGTGGGTGTGTTCAAAGGTAGATCTTAGATGTAACGGAGGTGGACAGAACCGCACCGTCGTTCCCATCCACTTGTAGAATCGGTTTAGACTAGAACGTCCCTCCCATACACTATACCAAAAGACCTTGACGTTGTTCGTGGTGCAGCCACAAGAACGAATGAAACGACAATTAGATGTTATTATGTCGTCGTCATCTAGGCTCCGTCACCACCCAAACGCGCCACGTATCATACGCAGTCGAGTGCGAACATCCTGTAGATCGATATACACTAACAAAAAGGGAGGAGGTATTGCAATATCGCGACGCATCAACGACGTCGCTTCTCTCAAGACAAACGAGAAAGACCGCGCAGCCCCAAGAATCGAACTCGAAAACGCCAACCCTCACCGACCCTTGTGCCGTCGTCTTCCGCCACCCGCCGCAATGGCAGGTTTCGCCGGCGCTTGCAACGGCACCGGACGCCACATCCCTCTCCCCTGTTCTAGCGGGATCGCCTCTGGGATCGCTGCCCCACGCACGTGTGCTTGCGGGTCCGCTCCAAGGGGATGTGGAGCGCCAAACGCTGGGGGGACGAACCGATGCGCTTGGCCTGCTCCGAACATGAATGGGTGATTCCCGACGCCGACGCCGACGCCCAGACCCATGGGGGGCGCACCCATGCCTGCACCGCCCATACCAGCACCCATGCCCATGCCTGGAACCCCACCCACACCCGCGACCATGTCGTTTCTCGCAGCACGCACCCTTAAAGCCTGTGCCCCCAGGGGTTCCATATAAGCTGGCAAAGCCGGACCACCATAGAGCCTGACCCCAACCCGGTTCGGCGCAGCCCCAGGACGTGGTGGTGCAGGTGGCACCGGGATGTCAACCTTGAGATTCGTTTCGTCCACGTCTGGGCGGGACTTGCGGAGTTCGATGAGGGCGCGTTTCGCAGCTTCGGATACCTGGCGGGTTGCGTGCGTGAGCGATGGGATGGGATGGAAAAGAGGTTTGTTTGCGCGACTCACCTCTTCTGCGTGTCGTTGTTCGACTGGGTCCCAAAGGTTGCATTTCGACTTGTCTACCTTGCCAGAATAAGGAGGAGGCTAACGAGTGGGTGATCATCAGTCGAATCGCGATCATGTGGGGAGACCTCGCTGGCGCTTCGAGGCAACCCTGCAAAACAGGAAGAGAAATCGCCACCTACATTCGAAAAGTGATCATATCCAACAATAACCTTCCGACAGATGTAACACGACACGGTATGACAATTTGGACAAGTCATCTTGTTGCACTGTCGCGGCATCAAACGTGAGCTCAGATATGGAGTGTTGAACATTCAACGTATCAACACTTACACCCATTTCCTTGATGAATGCTGAGAACTAATAGGTTAGGTTGGCACATTCGCTGGGAGATGTAACGTACATTTCTGGCATTTTGGACAATTGCGCATGAGAGCCTGGGCTGTTGGGGAACGTCGGAAGAGGATAGGTCAGGGGTGGACTAAACTTACTCATTGCCTCCTCGATGACATGTTGTGCATCTAGGTGTTTGTCCTCTTCTACTTCTGTATCCACCATGAGAGTTTCTGCGTAGATAACATAGAAGAAGCCCAAACTCGCCTTTGCAGGTCCTTGGAAGATGATCCTACAAAGGAGCCAATCCCAGGTCAGCCTCGATAACTTGGCATCGTACGCGAACCGTAGAACAAAGGCAAAAGGTACTTACCGGCTTCTTACACATTCTACAAGTGACCGCGCCACATTCGGCATTTTCGCATCTAAAGAGTTTCTCCATCTCGTTCTCAATGACACATTTGTACTCGCAGAACGGACACTCTTCAAGATTCTCTAAACCAGCCGCCTCGATTTCTTTTCGCTGCTTGACTCGATAATATAACTCGAGGAGTTTGGAAGAGAGGAACCGACCGAGCTCCGATTCAGGGAAAGGGAGCTTACAACCTGATTGGTCCATACAGATGATGTTTGGATTATGCTCGCCGAGTAGGTTGGAAGCATACGATGTCATGCATGATTTGCAGAAAAGATGAGCCTCGGGGCACTGAATCATCTGATCCTATTGAAAAATCAGCTGTAGTCGGTGGAATCAAGGAATTGAGCACAAACAAAGGGATGCTCGGAAAAACAGCATCCACACTCGATACCTTCCCCATTATCTTCGTATTCTTTCTCGTTGACGGAAGCGGCTAGGGTTGCATCTTGTTCGGTGGATAACTCGACCGCCTTGAGCAATACCCATTCTCGTTCCTTGTCAAATTCTGGATCTTCTCTCGCTTTCCCTTTACCGACCACAGAGTTGGTCGACTTTAATCTGAAAGGAAGAGGCTCTTTCTTGAGCTCCTCGGCGAGATGCAGATAAGTCGGCGCGTAAAACCGATGGTCGAATAGCCGTGAGCGTATGTACGGTTTTGGGATTCGCGGAAAGTCCATCATGAGTTGTTCCTAAGACTCTGGGTTCAGCAAGCAAACCACTGTATAGCAATGACGTAAAATTCCTGACCAGGGAACGTTCAAAGTAGTGTGGACCACAATTGTACGCCCGCTCTTTGCTGGTATAGTCCACCTTTGGCTTGGGGGGACATGCGGGGTTGGGGTCACCTTCTCGTTCATTCCGTTTATGTTTACCTTTTTGATCTGCTTTTGGATAGGATGGATCTTCGAAAAGGGCGTGTAACACAAACTCGACGACGTTTGTTGGCTGAGATTGCATGAATTGTTCGATGAGTGTGATGGCATAGACGGGCTGAACATCTGGGACGATCTCTAGCACACGAACGATATATTCGTCAATGGGGTCCACCGGGGCGGGTGCTTGGGGAGCAGCTGGGTCGGGGGCAGGGGGAGGGGGAGGGGAGAGTTGCGGATGTGCCAGTGCAGCATTGGAGACATGCTGAGCGATAAAGACCGGTCGTGAACGAATCGCGCGTCGTTCATCGTCACTGCTCGGTAAGAACAACGGCGCAACGTCTCCCAACCGCTCTCGATACACATGCTGTGAAGATCCGGATGCCGACGCCGGTGCGTCTGCAAGTACCTCTGGGCGCGGTTTTCCAAAGGTGAACGTTGCGTTCGGTGTCCCGGTGGGTATCTGTCGTGATGGTCCTGGCTGGCGACGAATTTCTTTGGGGAAGCGGCGTGCAGGGGTGTCATCATCCGAGTCAGTGACCTCGATGACCTCGAGGATGGAGGGCTCGCGCGCTGGTAGTTCAGAACGAAGACGTTTTTTGGATGGGCCGGGCTGGTGACTGGCACTGCGAGTGCGCCTGGTCATCGCGGAGATGGCTCTGAGGAAGAGGAAACGCGCATTGGCCCGCCGGTCATTCAGGAGGGTCGGAGATATTACCTGTTTACTTTTTTACGTTTATTACATAATTACGAGAATAGACACGCAGCTCTTTCCTTCGACGCTCGTCCACTCCTCGAGCCATGCCCTACTCGCGCTCAGACTATGACCCTCGCAGAGTCTGCCTGAATCCCTTCCCCGAGTTCAACTTTGGAAAGTATAGGCGGTCAATTGGCATCTATCTCGCAGGCGCCCTAGTACGTTCCAATCTCACTTTCATTTGCTGTCACTGGCTCATTGTATGTCGGTAGTTCGCACTCGCCAACTGGACATTCCTCGATGCCGCCATTCTCTCCGCACACGCCCACGCACCCTATGGTGATCCCCAGATTCCTCCACCAGTCCATGTCGAATTCGTAGACTGGGTCCCAGGGATATGCTCCCTTATTGGTATGCTTGTCATCAACATCATCGACAAGGACAGGATCAGAGGTGACGACTATGGGTCTCCGGAGGCCGTCTGGCGAGCAAGGCTGTTCTTGTTCGTCGGCTTTGCTTTCATGGCCGGTGGTTTGGCGGGCAGCGTGGTGCGTCAATTCGAATGATCCTGTATCATCCGGGGCTCCAGACTGAATTTTTTTCCTCGCTCTGTCACCAGTCTCTCCTCGTCCTCAAATATATCCTTCGTGACTACCCTGAGCAATTTACTTACTATGGCTACGCCAACGTATCCCAAAACGTCGCCCTTATGCTTTCTGCCGTCGTTCTGTGGATCGCACAGAGCGCACAAGGCGAATATGATTACAATCTAACGTTGTAGGCCCGTGGAGTGTCATGCCGCAGTTCAGATGTAACTTGGGGGTGCACGATATAGTTGTATCGGACTCAGCCTGTCTTGTTAATGCTATCCACCGTTTGTATCTCACTCGAGTGATGGCCTAGTGACTGAAGTTCCCGGACGGTGAAAGTACGTTCAGTCTTCCGCTTGATGCTCGACAGTCACACCATTGCAACTGTTGATGCATACCTATCAATAAAAGTGATCGTGTTGCTGCGATGAATCCTTGCGCGTTTGCCCTCGCCAACGATCTTTCAACCCGCCACTAGATACACACTTGGAGGTATGGTGTACAAAGGGCTGACGGTAAGCTTGTTATAGACGTACTTATTCCAAGTTGGATATCACCTCGGCATGATAAGGGCTGTTCTGCAACTGCGCTACGAGACGTACTTATCTGATATGCATAATATGGGATTGTCCCCACCAGTCCATGCCGTTGGGAACCGACACTCAGTACTCAGTATCACATGGCGATGGATACGACGTCCTCCGCTCATACAGTAGTCATTGAGACGTTGGTCGGAGGGAATCGATAACAGCCGCTGGTGAGTCTTCAAGACAACGAATCTCGGCAGGGTAAGTTTTCCCAGGGATGTTCAATTCTCCCGATAGCACAGCCTCCACAAGTCACTATCACCACGATAAATACGCTTGTCGACGCCATCCCATGATGGTAAGCTTGCTGACACTTCGGATCCGGGGCACGATGCGGTGGGGGGTGACGGTGATGTAATTACATACTGGCCTGACAGCGTGACCGCGTGAATAAGACCGCCTTAAAGCCAAGGGGTAAGTAGGAGAGTTGATTGTCTGGAGGAGGGCAACGATGCTAATTCCCGCAAGCTTGGGGTCGTGTGAATCGGTGCTTGGTCGCCTAGTGCGCGTGGTTGTTGAACCCAAGGTGAGATTCCATTCCATATGCGACGGGGCTCGGGGTGCATGAGAATAAAGAGAAGACAAACGAGAGCACAGGCGTGAAGTGAAGCACGTCGGTAATCGCCTCAACAAAAACAATCCTGGAAGCTAATTTCATCAGAAGCCCGAAATTTTATTTGCAAGGGCAGCCTTGGTAGGTCCCTGGGCGCCATTGCAGCCGTTCGCACAGCAACTACCAACGTAGCCAGTCCCGCTGCCGCAGCCGTTGTATGTGCAGTGCACATGCCAATGAAGTCGCTTGGGCTGGCAAACACACCCACGTAACCTGTGGTCAAATACGCGGTGTTAACGAATTGCTTCAGGTACTAACGAGGTGGGCTGACCGTTCTGGAAGCAGTTGTCGACATAGTTTTAGCCGGCGGGGTGGCGGCAGCAAGTTCGACGAGCCCCCTGACAGAGTACGCGATGATACGAGTAGGTGTATTTGTGAGATGAGCTGAAGCTTGAAGCTTGAGGCACATAGATATTGAAGTTGTGGAGTAATTCGAGGTTGCCGACGAGATTTGCCTATCCTTGATCCCCCTTTTCATCTAGGATATTACAGCACGATAGAAAAGCATAGCGATGCCATCCCGAACCACGGCATCAACAGACCTGTGCTGATTCCACTCAATAACGTCACTTCAAAGGTGGTTAGTTCGACTCGCCTAACATCATACGAATTCATTCCCATCGCTTCTCGTCAAACTGCGTCGACAAAAGAACCCAACGGTTTAGAGATGCGGTGATACGGTCTGTCGTTCCTTTCTGCACGTGCACAATAAATGTTCGCCGTTCAATCACATCGCAATCTCCGCGTTGAAGCGTATATCCCACTATAAAGCATCAGAAAAGCAAGGAAAATGACCATGCTTTACCTTACACTTGTCGTAAGATGAGAAAAAAAAAGGGTGCTAGAAAAGTAATGATGGACGATGCATAGCCAGTATTAGTGCACGCGTCGCGGCCACTTACTGTGAATCTGTTTCAGTGGCATACAAGGCGGAGATTGGGAAAGATGGTTGAGTTAAGCAACACCGATCATCGCGAAGCTCGAGCCGCCGCAGTGATGTGGAAAAAAAGTGGTGGATGTAACGGTAGAGCCAAACCCATGGTGGCAATGACCGTAATTGTACACATGTTCACTGGAGTAGAGACGCCACAAGCGATTTCACATAGTAACCAAAGCCAGTGATTTCGAACGCTGTTCAAAGAGCCAGTTGATTTCTTCCGCGTAGCAAGGTACTGACCGTGAGGGATGTAAGACGCAAACTTTGTCGAGCGGAACCAAGCTACGCCTGCGAGAACGCCTCTTTGGAATTCTACTACGAATCATAGAAAACGCGAACTCCTTGGATCCCCTTCGACGAAGGGTTGAACGAGTGATCATTCCACGAGTCGCATTCAGCCCGGATAAGCAATGGGTGGCACCCCGAAAGGGGATTGACAGCCATCTAACGGTTTTCCGACTGTGATGTCTAACAGTGGCCTAGACTCCATTGACACAGGAATTTGAATAGTGAATTGTTCACAGCCCGAATCTGTTGGGATAGCACAAGGGCTCGATATAACGGCGACAACTTGAGAAGGTCGGACAGCATACCTGTCTGCCCAAATCAGCTTGGGCCAAGAGGGCACCACTTCAAGTAAAACGGCCTCGTTGTGATGAGAGGTCTGGCTGGGCCTTGGATACCCGCTAGTCTACTCGGGGATATAGATCCGGGGGTGAGAGAATGGGGACAACCATCGTCGACGAGAGGCTAGCTCGTGTCGTTGAGCCGCCTACCTCGGAATGAAAAGTTGATTTGAATGATCATGATGGTGACCGTCTTTGGGCGATGGGAATTCTTGGTCGCTCTACTCCATCCCTCCCACACTAAAAGTTCTTGGATGAGGCGCATTACGGTAAGTATTTGAGGATATCAACCACGCTGGGGCGGTGTGCCAAGCCGACAAAGTTGTGGAGCGCACAAACTCCTCAACACGACAACAATCGTGCATGATGGTGATCATTGTCATCTCTCAGTTCAGACAACGCTCCCCGGGAAGGCGTAAAAGGCCAAGCGCTTAAGCCGTAACTGGTCCATCTACGGCAGGTCAAACGTGGCACGATACCTGGAATGGTGTTCCCCCGATGACTGGCGTGTCATCGATCATCGTGGTTAGTCAAGACAATCCATTCATGCCAGATGGAAGCAACTTCAGTCCCTCACGCGCACGTTCGAGTGTTGGCACGCCTCCTTCACATCGTACGTCCACATCGCGGTGCGTGGAGACATTATACGTTGCCACACAACCCTCTTATCTGATGATCTCTGGAACGGAGCTCCACAACCACTTGCCATTTAAGTGAGTGTTTTGCGTGAGACTCCCGTCACCTATACTCCTCGAGGTGGGGAGTTTTCCACGCTCGGATCTTTAGGGATACGAACCCATCCGCGTTTTTCCGTTATCGTGCTCAGTGGATTTACTAGGGCTCTATCACTTCCCACCTCGTCGTGCACTTTTATGCTACTGACCATTTCAGCGAGGATTTGTACTCCCCGACGAGTCGACGACCAACCGATCCGGCATGGTAGGCGATGAGCTGCCAGTGGCAAGCGCCACAGTCATCCCTCCACTGATGAAATCGCCAACGACACTCAACCTTGTACTCTTACCGAATACAGGAACAGATCTCCATCCTCCGCACCGCAGCTCGAGTCACGTACGAAATCCTATTCACGTATGCCAAGTACCACGCGACGAGCAATGTCTACTGTAGAAGCAGCGCAAACGTACGCGGCCGCGTCCATCCGCTCGTTGGCTCGTTCACAGCTGTGGTTCTACGACACATCTCTACCCCAGACCGGGTCAGCGTGCCACCCGCGAAGTTCCGTGTCTCTCCTTCCGCCTCTAATTCCATCGTACCCCCATTGACGTTGCCACACCCCTTATCTATAGACAGATTAGTAGACATGCGGGGGCAATTCGGCTGTGACGATGGGGTTGCTTGATCAGTTCGCGTTTGTCAGGTTCTAGCGACCCAGTAAGGATCTGTGCTCGATATCGTGTGCTCTGCTGCGCGCCGTGGAAAACGTGGCCCGGGTCGGAAGTCCGGGACGAGTTCCGTTGAACTGCCGGTGTTTTGAAATCTGGTCCGCTGTCCCTTTGCTTCGTGATAAGTACCACATGCATGTGTACGACCGTTACCTGGGGGAAAAGGGTGTCTGTCTCGGTTACTCTAGGAGGTGTTGACGGGTGTGCACAAGATAGTGTGTTTCGGATGCACAGGCACTCGGCCGTTTGGTCCAGAAATAAAAGCCTTCACGCACCGATGTCGCGGAAGCGCAAGAGGTATTGCGGGCCCAGCTAGGGCGCCGTAAGCCTGTTCACCCCGATGCCGGGGTCGGTTGATCATCGCAGTGAGTGCATGTATCATACACACCGGTGGGCCCGATCCCATCGACCCCGATTACATCATCCCCACCATGTAAGACGATCATGAAATCCCTCACGACCTTCTCCCCGAAATCCCCGCATATCTCAACTTGAATGGTTGTGGTACACAGCAAGTCATACCCACGAGCTAAGAGCTAGAACATTCAAGTATTCGAACAAGCGCTTGGGACTATCCATTTATCGCTCGCAAATTTCGATGTTTATCTGGAAGGCTGATTTGATCGTTTCGCAGAAGCAACAGTGACACCGTTGGGTACTCGACTCGGGATTTCCATTGAAACAATTCTTGACCAGTTCACCTCGCTTGATCAACCATCCGGTTGAAAGTCCGTAGGCGCCCGGCAGCCCCACGCCCCAGGGCCAATAGCAGTTTTGTGGCAGTTTGTTCCACAAGGCTCGTTCTCAGCCGGTGTTCACAAGGAACCCATTCCAGTTTGAGCCCACAAGTACCCACGTCATTCTACCAATCCGTAGTACACACAAACCCTCCTACAAAACGCTTTAATCGCGCATGTCGCACGGGGATCCAAGGACGCGAAATGGCATGGAATTGCGAGATATACAACTTGGTCTTCCCGCCACCCTGCGATAGGCCTGTATGTTTTTATCAGGGCGCGGCGGTACCATCATGCTGGGCAGTAAGGGTGTTAACGTTTAGTACCATACGTTATTCAGAAGTGAAGACTCTCCAAAGGCAGGGACATAAAAAAACTTTTCAAATGTTTGCTACCACATACATGGGATTCGGCCGAACTGTGATGCGAATTATCTCATCTTTTGATGTATTAGGTAACAAACCAGCAACGGCTCCGGTTACCAACCTAACATTGACGTACCTGGACCAGTGGAATTGAATTGTGTGGTCGCATGTACGGCGAATGCTCGTCTAGCGCGGTTGTGTGTGCACTAAACCAAACCATTCAACTGACCTGGAAACCAGCTATCCGTGAGAGGATACATCCTCCGCCAGCGTGGTGTGGCCGTCGAGGCCCGTCAGGCGGCTCTAAGAATAAGGGATTAATTATAGTCTCAAATTTCCTCGGATTGCCATTGTACAAATTTGGACTGCACAGGATGCCACGTAGGTAACACTTGCAGCCTAGTAGCAAATTGTTCTGTGGCGCTAGCGGTAGATGGCCGTATGATGAATTCAGGGAAGGTGATAGTGGAACACACGTTCAGGCTGTACGAGTTTCGGCTCGAGTTTTGATGCACTGAGCAGGTATGTACGTGGGTTCAAGTCCCCACGTTTTGCGGAGGTTGGCTGCATGTGCTGCACCCCGTGGGCTAACGCCTTGTGACTTGCATCTCTATTCCTGAACACAAATGAAAAGCTGGTTGGATGGCGTCATGGTGCTGCGCTTTGCGTCGATCTATTGAGTGGGCACCTCTTCGTCAACGAGGACTAAAATAGTGGATATGAACAGAGACAGGAGCACCGCAGTAACGGTTGCTTGGGGGGGAAGGGATGGGCCCAGTCACCCGTGGGTCTCACTCATCGTTACCAGCGCTCAAGCGCTCAGGGACGTGCGGCGAAAAAGACTCGAGTTCAAATACATCGGCCTTGGGACTCGGGAAAGCAAGCGGGCCGATCAGGCCATCGGTGGCTGGGTGCCAACGTACTCTTTCATCCGGTCGCTCGGAAAGTCAAGGTCAAGCCCTCTGCATCATACGAACGATCTAGGGTCCATCCACTCGTCGTGAGATTGTCCACAAGTTGACCGTATCGGAATTGTGGATGAAAGCATGTAGATCTGCCCTCGTAGGGAAAGGGAGGGAAACTGTGGGCAAACCCAAAGTGTACTGCGGTGTCGGGCTCATCCGAAGTGCCCATGCGGAGACGGGAGTTCGAGCCTTGGTTGGGCACGCGGTAAATACGCCAGGCGAGGTACGAGTGGACAGCTGACTGCTGAGATTCGGTTCTTCGCGAAATACATAAGTTTCTCAGAGTACGTTCTTCAAAAAAAGGAAAGGCTCGCGAAGGTTCATGGAGATTGTCCATGTCTTGGAAGATTACATATTGAGGTAGCGCCAAGACAGATGGTTTGAATTCCTTGTTTATCCGGCACATTGGCAAAATTGCAGTGCGCGGAACAAAGATACATGGACACGGTAGTGACGGTGTTAGAGCGCAGAAGCGGTGAGTGTCAGAGGTCAGAGACATTTGCTCAGCGGACTCGGACGGGGCAGGGAACATGCGGACCAAGGTGGGTGTTTCGGCAGACCGTGCCGGGGTTTTCCAAGGTTCCATTCGGATTTCAACCAAGAAATTATGACAAGCGGTCAGGCGGCGTGTTTGTAGATGTTTGCATCACTTGATATCTAGATTTCACGGCGCAAAATATAAAGTCCGTCTGCGACGCGGCTCACACTCTCCCACTCTTCCCTCTCCATTCCCCTCGTCGGCGCGTCTCCTCCCCATCAAAAAGCCGCATCTCTATAGATCCTGTCTGTAGGGTTTCCCCCCTTCCCGCCCCTTCTCCCAGATCCCCGCCATGTCGGCGCCAAATGTCGAAAAGGAGCCCGGGCCGCAGGGCGAAGAATCGCCTATCACCGACGCTCCCGCTGAACCAAAGCGTAAAAGAGAGTATAAGGAGTTCGGTCACGATGAGGAGAAAGCGACTCGTACGTACTTGTCCGTTTAATCCGGTGCTCAGATTTTGACCGCTCTGCATAGATGCAAATATCGACCTGTCTTTGGTTTGTCATATTTCAAATCTGTCTTTCCTTTTCTAAAATTTCTTGCCTCAAAAGATCGAGCTCAAAGCCGAGGACTTGTATGATAAGGAGAAGGTCGACTTGGAAACCATTGTCATCGACGATGTCTTCAAACTCCTGCAGTGCGATGAGAATGGTTTGGAAGCGGAGGAGGCTCGCCGTCGTATTGAGTTGTTCGGTCCAAACAAACTCGAACAAGAAGAGCAGAATGCGTTCCTTCAGGTAATAATTTTGCAAATGTCTCTTGGCGCGCACTAAGGTTTATATTTGACCTTAGTTCTTGAGTTTCATGTGGAATCCTTTGTCCTGGGTCATGGAGGGCGCTGCCCTCGTGGCCATTGTGCTTTCCAACGGTGATGGACAGCCTCCGGACTGGCAAGACTTCGTCGGTATCGTTCTGCTGCTGTTCATCAACTCCACGATCGGTTTCTACGAGGAACGTAATGCCGGTAATGCGGTCAAGGCACTCATGGACTCCCTTGCTCCTAAAGCAAAGGTCAAACGTAATGGTACTTGGGCCGAGATCGAGTCCTCCGACCTGGTGCCTGGTGACATGATTTCGTTCAAGATTGGTGACATTGTTCCCGCCGACTGTCGTCTTACGGAAGCCATCAATGTATCTATCGACCAAGCTGCTCTCACTGGTGAATCGCTTCCCCAGGGCAAGAAGGCTGGTGATCAATGTTTCTCGTTCGTATCCTCTCCTTTCGAGTGGTTCCCATTATCCTCAGCTGACGCCTCATCTTTAGCGGATCAACTTGCAAGCAGGGTGAAGCCGAGGGTGTTGTCATTTCCACTGGTGCCAACACCTTTTTTGGTCGTGCTGCATCCCTTGTCGGACAGGACGATGATACCACAGGTCATTTGCAGAAGATTCTTGCCCAGATCGGTTCCTTCTGCCTGGTTTCCATCGGAATCTTCGTCGTTGCTGAAATCCTCGTCCTCTATGCCGGTTTCAGGTACAACTATCGTCGTGGTCTTAACAACATCCTTGTCCTCTTGATCGGTGGTATCCCCATTGCCATGCCTACTGTCTTGTCTGTCACTCTCGCTGTTGGTGCTCAACAACTCGCCAAGCACAAGGCTATTGTCACCCGTATCACCGCCATTGAAGAATTGGCCGGAGTCACCATTCTTTGCTCTGATAAGACTGGTACCCTCACCACCAACAAGCTCACCATCGATAGGGCGACCATCCGTACTTACGGTCCCTTCTCTGCCGATGACGTTATGCTACTTGCTGCTTATGCGTCCCGCACTGAAAATCAGGATGCGATCGATACCTCGGTCGTATCTGCTCTTGGTGACACCTCTCGTGCCCGTGCTGGTATCAAACTCCTGGACTTCAAGCCGTTCAACCCTGTCGACAAACGCACAGAAATCACCTACCTCGAAGAATCGTCTGGCAAGCTTAAGCGCGTCA
Source organism: Rubroboletus rhodosanguineus (assembly GCA_038091115.1). NCBI lineage: Eukaryota > Fungi > Basidiomycota > Agaricomycetes > Boletales > Boletaceae > Rubroboletus > Rubroboletus rhodosanguineus. Next base: position 18,644 of record JBBPNW010000145.1, read on the forward strand.
CCAAGGGCATGACCGGCATCATCATTGAGCTTTGCACTCGTAACAAGACCGATGAAGTGGAGAACAAGCTCGAAGCTGATGTCGAGGAGTTTGCTACCCGTGGTCTTCGTGCCCTTGCCGTCGCCTACGAAGAGTTGGATGGTGATGATCCAGAGGCTGAAGGCAACGGCTTTGAGCTCATCGGTCTTCTCGCCATCTTCGATCCTCCTCGTGAAGACACCAAGCAGACTATCGACGATGCCATCGCTCTCGGTGTCAAAGTCAAGATGGTTACTGGTGATCAACTCGCTATCGCAAAGGAAACCGGTCGTCGTCTCGGTTTGGGTGACCATATGTACCCAGCCAAGGTTTTGAAGGATGGTCCCCCTCCTGGTGGAAAGCACATGAACCTCGACGACATGATCTTGGATGCGGATGGGTTCGCCGGTGTCTTCCCTGAGCACAAGTACGAAATTGTCAAGCGTCTCCAAGGCCTAGGTCACTTGTGCGCTATGACTGGTGACGGTGCCAATGATGCTCCAGCTCTTTCCCGTGCCAACGTCGGTATCGCTGTTGAGGGTGCCACTGACGCTGCTCGTGGTGCTGCTGATATCGTCTTGACCGAGCCTGGTTTGTCCACCATTGTCCATGCCATCCGCGGGTCGCGTATCATCTTCCAGCGTATGCGTAACTACTCCATTTATGCTTGCGCTGTGACCATCCGTATTGTTGTCTGCTTCGCTATCTTGGCTTTTGCGTTCAAGTTCGACTTCCCCCCCTTCATGGTTCTGATCATTGCCCTATTGAACGATGGTACCATCATGACGCTTTCCGTCGACCGTGTCTTGCCCTCGATGGAACCAGATGCATGGGACCTGGCCGAGATTTTCTCATATGCCATTGCGTATGGCTTGTACTTGACCGCCTCCACGTAAGGCACCCATCTTTTCTGCTCGTTCTCTTACTGATGCTTATCTCTAGTATCGCACTCGTCGCAATCATATTGAGGACCGATTTCTTCTATGACAAATTTGGTGTCTCGTTCAATGGGTTACCGCGCCCCACGGATAACAATGACCCCCAGCTTCACACTATTGTGTACTTGCAAGTTGCGATCATTTCGCAGGCGTTGATCTTCGTCACACGTTCTCACGGCTTCTTCTTCATGGAACGCCCATCTGTCGCTCTCATGGTTGCATTTTGCATTGCCCAACTTGTGTCCTCGATTATTGCTGCGTATGGCAACTGGGGCTTCACCCAGATCCAGGGAATTTCTGGTGGTTGGATTGGTGTTGTTTGGGTCTGGGTATGTGTCTTGGTATGATTCTCTATTGTATGCTCATTGTAGCCCCAGAACATTGTCTGGTTCTCGCCCCTAGACTGGATCAAGTTTGCGATGAAGGCCACCATCATCAAGAAGATGCGCGAGCGCCACGACCGTAAGATTGCGCAGGCAGCACTCGAGGCGTCCGAGGGTGGTGTTCCCATCACGCGCACACAATCACGCGCTGCTTCGATCCACGAGTCTATGTACTCCAACCGTGTCTCGTTTATTCGCCGTGCAGCCCGCAAGGTTGGCTTTGGCCGCAAGATTTCGATGAAGCCAGAGGAATTGCAACGTTTCAGCAGTATCCAGGCCCAGCGGACGGGAGCCACATTGGCTCGCAACCCAAGCCGGACTGCTGCATAAATGGCGACTCGTCAGGATGGGTGCGGTATCTTCCTTGCTCTTCGCAGCTTTGCAGCTTCATGAGAGAGAGATTAATCGAGCATCGAATATCCACTTGTAATCTAGATTTTTAAACTATTCCATTCGTTGCGCGCTCGTCTGGTCGCCATCCCGCATTCTTTTCTTTTGCTTTCTTCATCATTTTCATCACAATGCAATGGTCCATTTATATGCATCACAAACTTCCATGATTCTGATACCATATTTTGGTAGTGACAGTCCACTGGCCAGTCGGCTATGTCAACGTGCTTGATTCCCCTCGGACACTGTCGGATTTGGATTACTTGTTTCACATTCGTTGCTTGAAAGTTTCGCTTTCTCTCTCATCTGATTGCAGGCGAGAAGGCAGCCGCCCCATAGTTGACTTTATGCTGTGATGACCTGATAGATACCCTTAGGACATGTGGATACGAATGTTGGTGGACTTGAGATGATGGTAATGAAATTCTTTCTGTTTCGTACGAGGTCGGGTGCGACAAGTGCTATATCTACAATCCAGGGATTCATACGTAACGTAGCTGGGAATCCAGGACAGACGGTAGATAGAATCAGGGAGATGCATCGATGCCTCGACCAAGTCGAGATCGACATCAAAACGCCAGTCATCCTTGTCGTTTGCTGAAACCCTGGAATCGTGTCCGGTGCGGCTGGAAGAGGTGTGTCGATGGGTACACGCCGTTTGGTGTGGCTAAATTACCGTGCCACACATGGAGAGGTGATGGGACGGAGCAACGGTGGGTATAGTGGGGCTGGCAAGAGGAGGCGAGTGTCCTGGTCTGCTTCTGACGGATGGCTCAGAGTGACTTGCGTCGATGCGGTAGTCGTTTGGTTTTACGTGAGTTGGATAAATGAGGGACCCTTGACGAGTTCATTACCGTGACAAGGGAGAGATGGCGTGGGAAATAGTAAACCCAGAAAGGCAGTTGTAGTGTTGGGCAAGACTTCCTCGAGGCATCGGCATGGACGACGAAAGGAGGGCAGTTCCGCTGTGGATAACTCGCAACGAGGACCGGCCGAACGACACGCCCCGAGTGTCCTCATTCGTAACTTGCCAAAGCCGTCAAAACAAGAAAAGGGCATGTCGGCACGGCAGCAGGTAAAGGCGTGTCGTGCATTCTTCGCCCTTGTCTCCCATCTGCACTCTACCTTCTCAGTGCTATACGATGACCTCGGGCAAGAGGTCTGCCGAACCACCTCAGGCAGCATATCTCACCCACAGTTCCGCTCACAATGCTCGTCATCCGCCCTCCTCCACTCCCGATAACACCCCTCGGACCCGCAAGCCCAAATCGAAGAAGAAGAGGGAGGAGCGATACGAAGAGGAAATTCAATACAACCTCTCTTACAACTTCAGAGGCGCTGGCTCTCGCAGACAGGCCCAGTCCTCTAGAATGCGGGATGAAACAGGTCTGTCCCCCGCTTGCGTGTCCTCCGCTTTCCCTCATCTGTCCTCTCCTTCCTCCAGATTTTCCACCCCCGCCCACGTATGAAACAGCGACTGCCGTGTCGACCCTCGTTTCCGAGGACTTTGTGCACCAGAGTGGGCCTCCCCTCCCTGGCCTCCCTTCGCCTGCGGCTACCATAGCTTCTCTCCCTATCCCCGGTGGTCGGTCCCACCCGGGCGGATCCGATAGAAGTGATACATTCTCTGTCGACACTGCGTCTCTGTCATTGTTGCAGCGTCCCCACGAAGAGGATGGGTCCAGCATCGAGCTCGTGGATTTAGAGCCGTCCGAGCGGTGGGAACTCGACCGCATGCGAGGTATCCCTTTGGACGAGCGCGTGAAGAGACACAAGATGAGGACTGAGAAGAGTGTGCCCTCGGGCTCTCCCGTTCCGCATAGAACTCGGCTTGCGAGTCAGCCCACCGTCTCTCGCAATCCAGGCTCTCAGGCCCGTTTCTTGGCGTCCCAGTTGTCCCTTCGCATCCCTGAGAGTCGTGATCGGTATGAGGACGATCGGAACCAGGATAATTCGGATTTGTCCACGCCGCCCACCCCAAAGCACCATCGGATGCCTAGCATCCCTGGTTCTCCCTCGCGGTTTTTCCACAGCCATGGTCGTTCACACTCCCCTCAACCGTCCTCGTCTGTGATTTCGTTGCTCCGTAACCCCAGTCCGTTTTTTAAGAGTACGCCATCGCTACTTAACCTTTCGCCATCTCATCACGGCAGTACCCACCGTACGCGGACGAAATTGTTCCATCGAAAGTCGAAGGAGCGTGCCTCGAGCGAGCCCCTGGAAGATTGGGAGGTACTTGAACGCACTGGCTCCGGAGAGTCGTCTATCGAAGGTTCTCTGCCACCGCCGAGTCCCCCTGTAACGCCTCAGAACACGGCGGTGCGACAGTTACCGAGGTCGGCCGCCCCGGATGTGTTTGTCGCCTCGCCAGCAAAGTTACCGGCTGATCGTTCACGTAAGGTGAATACGGTGCAGATTCCGCAGACGGTCGGTTCGGACGTCCACCGGCCTGCATCACCGCCGTTTGTTTCTCGACATGTCCGCCGTCATACGACCTCCAGCCGTGGAGGTCAGATGGGCGCTTCGAGTGCACCGGTATCTCCCGTCTCTACCACTTCGACAGCTACCTTTAGCACTTCTACCACATCCCTCTCTCAGAACACGATCGAGGATGACGAGGACGTTCCGGCGGCCATTCAGGCCCTTGCGAACCGGGAGGTAGCCTCGGAACCTCCCCGTGCGCTGGGAAGCAGGGATTACGAGTCTTCCCTGAGTTCCAGAACTCCCCGAGTCTCTTCGCCGGTGCCCACGGCACCGGTTTATGAGCATGACCCCGATCTTCCTATTGTACCTAATCCCGTGCTAGCTTCTCTACCTACCCGGTCTGCCACTGAGCGTATCGTCCGTTCGCCTGATGCGCGGGACGAAAACCACGCGCTTGTGCGGGGGAGATCCCTTTCTCGAGACATGGGTATGCGGAGTGCGCCGGCTTACAGTTCTATATTCCCGTCTGGACCACCCCCATCGTTACCAAATATGACGCAAAGCCTTCCTCCTCCGATCAGTCAGCCATCTCCTCGGCGTCACTATCCCGGGAGACCGCTTCCAGCGACTCCCCCTGTCTCTCCTTCATTGACGTGGATTCTCGACAAGGGGGTGACACGTGTCTGTCCCCGTCCAAAGGCGATGGTCTCTGCTGCCCCCACTACACCTCCTATTCCCGAGGGCTTGCTTATTGATCTTGATGATGACAGCCTTGACGCGCCCGCTCAGCCCACTCCAAACCCTATCACACCCCTCTGCATGGATTTCCTCGGCCTCGATGATGATAACGGCGACGACAATGGTGATGACGACGACGGCGCGAGCGATAGCGGTACAGTTAGTCCCCCCGGACCTTTGACCCCGACGACGAGCGGCTACGCTTCCGCGTCCAGTCTCACGCTCTCCACTTCCGGGAGTCGTTCCGTGGAGTACTTTGACACGTCGATGCAGACGACCCCCACGTCCGACGTCCCAGACATCAACGGACTGGTCTCCAGTCTGGGCGACCACGGGATGTCGGACGGATCGAATTATGACGTGAGTTCTCCGATTGACGACGGTGTCGGGTCGTACGAGGTGAACGAACCCTCCTACCTAGGCGCTTCTACTCGTTGCGGACCTCCTTGGGCCCGCTACGCCGCCACCACCGAATGTCCCCTCGCCACTGGGAGAGAGTGATGGGGACGAGGAGGCTGTAGATCCGTCGTATCTCGTAGGCAAGGTCGAGCTCTTGCGGAGGCGGGTGACGCGGGACGGGCGTGTCAAGTTGAAGATGTCGTTGTTTGGGGTGGCGGTGGGAAAGTGTGCGATTTGCATGACGCAGTTCAAGGCTGACGATGGAGGTATCTTGGGAGCGACCTGTAAACATGCGTGCGTGTGGTCGTGCCATTCGTCTCTCAGACTTTCTCTCTGAACGATTTTTAGATTCCACGAAAAGTGTTTGGAAAACTGGCTGGACCGGAGCCAAACGTGCCCGCTTTGTAGGGAGCGGTTGGACGCGCGCTGAATACATATGGCTGTCGCGTTCGATCGTATCGCATCTCATCCACGATCCCGTTTTCCAATTTCTGCTTTTTTCCAATTTCTTTGTTGCACTATGGACTTGTTCATCGGTTTGGCTCATGCTACAGCTTACATCTCTTTGGTTTCGTTTCATCTACCTACAGGAAACTACACAAGAGAGAAAGAGAGGGGGGGAGGGAGAAAACGTATATCGCCTGTGTGGGCTCGTCCGTTCTGTGGCATTCGCACCTTCATTCCTTTTTAATATCATTCTTTTGTAGACGGTCGTGCTTGAGCTAGAGGCTTGAGGGGGGGGGATGTAGTGGTAGTACAAGTAGCACGCATGTTTGTGTTGTTGGGAGCAAGTCATGTTTTCGTCGTTGAACGACGCCCCGTACGTGAACATACGCGTGACTTGCTTGACGTTTTCTCGACGTCCAGACCGTCGATCTACTGAAAAAAAAAAGATTATTCAGATCGATCGATCGATTGTGATTCGTTCGCCAACGATTTACCTTGTGCATGAATCTTGGCAGGTGAAAGGAAACAGCGTGCTCGTTTCAGATGTGCGTTGAGAGATGTCATTAAAAGTACATGTGTTCGCGTCAAAGCAGTCACGCCACACAAACTCCTGTCCCGTGATGTCATGTATGTAGTTCTCGGCCTCCCCGTCATGGCACAGAGGCCCTTCGTCCTGCGTGTCTCACTCCCGCCTTTTGGTACGGCATCGCCATTGCACGCGCGTTCCGCAGTATCGAACGTGGCGCTCCACTTACGGTTGTTCGTCGTGCCCCCGTGCTGCTAGAAGCGGACGGGGCGGCGTCTGTGGCTTTGCCGCGGCGGGGTCGGCCGAGGAGACGCGCCGCGGGGTCTTCCTCTGTCTCGTCCTCTGCATCGGGCAGGACGAACCGCGTTCGTTTCGTGCGATCGCGGCGGTTAGGGCGGATCTCCTCCACGACTTCTTCCCCGCCTTCCTTCTCCTTCCGTCTGTTCGCACCCCACCGTATCGAAAGGTGTCGCAAGCCCGCTCGTTTGTCTGCCTGGGTACCTCCTTGCGCTAGGTCTGTACGTTCTTGGTTGGTGTTGGTGCGCGTGGCGGGGCGTTTCGCGTCGAGGGCGGCGCGGGCGGCTGCGAGGCGTGCTGCTGATTGGCGCGTCGTGCGTTGGTTCGTGCTGCTGTCATGACTTGGCCCTTGTTTTGTCGGACGGCGGGAGAATGGTGGTGTGGGTGGACGAGGATGCGTGAGCGGGTGTAGCGCGCGCGGAAGGGGGACAACGGGTACTTCGGGAAGCGTATCAGTGGAGAGAGACGCAGGATCAAGATGTCGCGATGGGTCGGCGAGGTCCTGGGAGCAAGCGGGGGGCTGGTCGTCACCTTCCTCGGGTGGTTCAGTCGCTTCCCTTTCAGAATGCAATCGTGGTGGGTCACCAGGGGGCTGGCCATGGCCTTCTTCGAGGGGCTCCGTCGACTGCTGTTCGAATGGCCAAGACGGGGGGTCGTAGAGGTTCAGGAAACGGGCGAGTGTCCGTGGTTCGGTGGAATCACTTTCAAATGGAGAGACGGAGTTACAATCGAGCTCAAAATCGTCCAGGTGATCGTTGGAGTGCGTGCGGTCCAACATCGCGAGTGGCGCATCCAAGACGTTCGTTTGCGGTGGGTGGGTAGCGATCGGCTCAAATGCAGTTCCCAGCTCGTCTTCGATGATGTACGCCGGCGTGACCTCGAGCTGGCGATTATAGCTGCTCCAGTGGTCTACTTCGGAAGGCGTCTCGTCGGCGGCCAACGTGAGCGATCGCTCAAACTCGTCGAGAAGAGTTGCTACGGATGTTGGATGAGAGGTGCCTGCGCGTTGTGGCGGTTCTCGCCATTGGGCCTCAACGGTGTGCTGGATATCACTCATCGCGTTGGTGGGGCTTAGGGGACAAGAATGGTAGGTAGGCACAAAGTTCGGATTGCTGAAATCCACCGGAGGTTCTGGCGCCGCGGGGACGGAGCTCTGCCCAAGAAAGTCGTTTCTCGCCGCGTGAAGTGAGGAGGCAGCGAATCCGAAGCTGTGCTGATTCGCAGAGGAAGACGGTTCCTGGATATGTGTTTGCCAGGTCGGGACTGGTTGAGGAGCGATGAACGTGGCGTGGTGAAGTGGTGAGGGTGAGGTGGGTGCGGTATCTGTCAGTATATCCATGTCAACGTCGCCTGATAGGAATGGTGAGGGGGGTACACAGTCCATGTCGTCTTGTTGGATAGGTTCTGAATGGGTAGGTGTTTCGTCGCTGTAGTAGTGTAGATGCTGGGGGACCAAATTGCTGCCGTCTATAGGCGAGGTGAATGAAGACTGGGTTCTATAAAGGTGTGGGTACTGGCTGTACAGAAATTATGAATAACTACAGCCAGGTAGAATGGGAGACCATACCATGTGCCAGCACTTCCGAGTGAGGCTTCTGAAACAGGGATTGACAAGGGCAACAGTTGTGTAGGAGATGTGGCGACGCTTGGTTGAGTAGCCGGTGGCGGCCCAGGTGATGCCGGTTCCCGGATAGGGGTCATGACGATCATGGACGCAGGGTCCTCATTGGATGCGGGATCGTTTGACGAGGGGGAAATGAGATCGTCCACAGCCTTTTGGGCCGAGGGGACAGGGTGTTCTACCACTTGCGAAGGACCGTACTTGACTTCAAAATTGTACCATGCCCAACGCGACTGCGTATTATCACGGAGCGGCTCTTGCGGAATGAGCTGTGGCGGGGTGCCACACGCTTCGCGCAGAAGCCTTCCAAGGGGGGATGTCGAGGAGGGTTGGGAAACGTATTTGAGATCGGCGAGGTAGGTGCCAGCAGGGGATTTTTGCACGATGTGGTGAAAGTAGGTGCCTTGGGATCTGGGAGAGGATGAGATGGGCATGGGGAGGAGGGTGTGGTGTGTACCTGTTCAAGCCAAAGCGGGAAGTGTAGCGGAGGGCGTGGGGGAGCGTCGTGTTGTGGAGGTCAGTGAGTGGCATGAGGACATGGTCGAGTGGACCGGTCCTTTGTCGACGCGTGACAGGGGCTAATACTTATTATTTATGACATGCACGTGATCGCATATATTGGTGTTGAATTTACACGTGATCAATTACGTAATAAACACGCTATGCTCAGAGCACGCGGTGTCGGCGAGGGTCAGCCACAACCACGACCGTCGACGTTTCGAGGTGTTAGGCCGTCGAAATGTCTGCTTTTACGACTTACTCAAAAATGCCTCCTGCGCAACCCCAACCTCAACTCCATCGTCGTCCCCCATTTTCGAACGCGATCAACCAAGTCCCACCACAAGCGCCCTCGCCCACCAAGCAAGAAAAAGTCAAGGCCGCCCCGCTCGATCCGCCGTTACCGAGACAGAACAGTAAGACGGCCCCGCCCTCGCCGCCCAAGGTCATCACCGATAAGAACAGACTTTTGGAGTTCCACCGTGTCGGATTTTTGGGCGAGGTCTGTCCAGATGGTGTTTGGTGTCCGTGGCCACAGTTTGACTTCCTCTCACAGGGTGGCTTTGCCCGGGTGTATGAAGTCAAGGACGTCCGTGGAACACGCCACGCGTGCAAGGTCGTCACCAAGACGTCCCTCAAAACCAAGAAGGCGAAAACCAAGGTCGGTGTTTCTCCCTGAGCGAATGCTCATGCTGAACGTCCCACTAGCTCTACGCGGAAATCAAGATCCATCGCTCGTTGGCTCATCCCAACATCGTCCGCTTCTACGAATGTTTCGAAGATGATGACAACGTTTACATGACCCTCGAGCTCTGTCACAGCGGTTCTCTCATGGATATGCTCCGTCGGCGCCGCCGCTTCACAGAGCCCGAAGCCCGTTTCTTTTTAGTCCAGATCATCGGTGCCTGCAACTACATGCACACCCACCAAGTCATCCACCGTGACCTTAAGCTCGGTAATCTATTCCTCGATGCCAACATGAACATCAAAGTCGGTGACTTTGGTCTCGCCGCACTCATTGAGAACCCTGGCGAGAGGAAAAAGACTATCTGTGGCACCCCCAATTACATCGCCCCGGAAGTGCTGTTTGACACAGCAAACGGACACAGCTTTGAAGTCGACACTTGGTCTATCGGCGTCATTCTCTACACTCTCTTGGTCGGTCGC
>JBBPNW010000146.1:0-28284 GCA_038091115.1 Rubroboletus rhodosanguineus
CAGGGAAATTTTGAAGACATGATAATCCCATATAATCACCAAAGGGGGGTTTATAATGACTTATAATGGCATATAATGTGTATAATATCATATCTACCCTTGTCATTTCCTTAAAATTTCCCTGATGTTTTCCGCTTTGGAGTTTTTGGGTAACCTTGACTTTCCATAATGGGAAGGTTTCGGGTCCAGTGAGGATTTCGTCATTTTGTACAGTGTCGGATGACATGTTTATTTGATGAGGGAGGGTAACGTTGGCAAAGGAATATTGGTTCTGATGATGGTGTTTGGTGGCTGGTAGCCAAACCCTGTTTTTGAAATGGAGTGTGCATAGAGGGATATGTGAGTAGGCGAGTTGTTCGTTTAATGGATGCAAGCAGGGCTCATAACCTGTTAAAGTCCAAAGGTCCGGAGGAGCAGAGCTGTAAAGTCTGGGAGAGTCTGGAGCTCAGTTGCTGCCTAAGTTGGGTGAAACAACTATATATGTATTTACCTGTAAAGTCTGGGAGAGTCCGGAGCTACAGTAATTAGTCTAAAGTAATATGTACAAAGGGATCTTACTCACCTCAGTCGCTGCCTAAGTCAGGTGAAACAACTGAGGTGCTAGATGAAAGAACTAGCTAATTTATAGTATGTGGTTAAGGCACACTTGTACCAAGAAAGTATGCGAACCTGACACTATTCCGATAGGTATGTAAGTGTCTTTACCAAGTGGTAGCAGTACTCCGGAGGAATCCTCCGGAGTTCTACTTTACATCTCTGGAGTGTTCTCCAGAGTTGCTTGCATTTTATCAAGTGCGAAGCACTTAAGTCAAGTAGATGATCAGAGGAGAGTCGTCAAGACTCAAGGTCAGAGGTTCAGAGAGTGGAGATGAAACTAAGTTAATATTCAAACTGAAGAAAATACAGGAGTAGAACTAAGAGTTTATATACGGAGGGGAAAATGGATTAGTAACAGAGTACAGTAAGATCTTAGTAACAGAGTGGAGTCTGGGATCGAGAGTAGCCAGAGCTGTGCTCATAAGCAAGCATAGGTATGGAGTGAACTACAAAGTGAAGACTAATACAAAAGGAGATGTGTATGGAAAGAGATAACAAGGAGTACTATATATGGAACTCCGGAACTACAGAGGTATGTCTCACACGAGAACGTACCAGAGTTTACTGTGGAGGGTCGGAGTTCATCGGAGAAGTGGAAATGAGACTTATAGGGAATATGGGATATGACAGCTGTACACTACTACATATGTATGTACATATAATAATGGAGATTAAATACATGATGCCAACACATGGTGTGGCAGAATGGAAGAGAAGCATGAACAGTAATAACTGTGGAAAGGAATGGAAGCATAGAGCAGAAATGAAAAGAAGAACATATGGTAATGAATGTGAGAACGAGATGAGATCTTGTGGGAACATGAATATAACTAAATAGAGAAGAAGCGTCTGTGAGCGTGAGAGAAAGAAGAGAAAAGATACTAAGTCCATTTGTATGTTGTGCAATAAGATAATCACATGTTTTTGATAAGATTAGATAAGATAAGATGAAGAAAAGTAATGGGAAGAAATTGTCACTTCGTTACACTACCCCCCTTCCAGGGATCAACTTCCAGGCAATCATAGGTGAAACATATCAAGGATTGTCGAAGACAGATATGTGAGAACGTTGAATACAACAACAAAAGAAGAGGACGTTATCAGATAAATCTTGGTTATAAGGACGCTCATAGGGATTAGACCACTAAGGTCGCTTGATCACTGTGATCCTTGAGGACGCTGTGTGTAGGACACTAGCAGATGTCTTCAGGAAGGTAGTGGCTCTCTCTAGCACGCTGGCTGAAGACAAGTGAGATTGACTATAAACAAACTGAGAAGTTCGTCTAGAGGCGTCCCAGTATATATACGTCCAGTGCTTGTGCACGGACCAAGATATAAATATAGAACTATGCTACATATGGTAAAAGGGTGTAGGGTATGACATCATGTGGGAATATGGATGAGTAAGGTAGAATGGAATGATGTCATGGGAAGCAGATAAGGATCTGGACCAACGGTGATTAAAAGAATGAGGTCACCATATGTTAGTCTAGATGCAGAGCTTGGACTGAAGGTCTAGAGCGTAGAGATAAGATAAAAGATAGTGGGGGTTTACCATGGTCACGTGATCACAATAAGATAAGATAACGAGAGAAAGTGTCTGATAAGATGAATGAATGATCAGTGAGTGATCAGTAGTGAAAGTGAAAGTAATAAGGCGAAAAGTAGTGTTTATTACAATAGGTGTGTTCAGAAGCTCCAGCCTCTATGAAGTTGATGTAGGGGTTAAATAAGCCCTTGAACTGGGTGAAGGTCATAGATAACTTTCAAGGTGCATTCGGGTGAAGAGAGTGAAAGTCTTTGATAGCGTCTGGTGTGCCCTTCAGATTCTCTGTAGGTTCCCATGTGTGATTCTCATCTGAGTACCCTTGCCAATGGACAAGATACTCGAGCTTTCTGCATTTCAAATGTGAGTTAACTATGTAATCGACTTCCCATTCAACATCATGTTCTTCCATAACTTCAACTGGTCCAGGTGCAACCACAGGTTGACCTGTTAATTTTTCTTTATAAGATTTTATGCGAGAAATGTTCACAACCGGGTGAATCTTCATAGTTTTAGGTAATTTGAGCTTTACGGCATTGGTGCTGACCATTTTGACTACAGCAAAAGGTCTGATAAACTTTTCAGTAAGCTTCGTTGATGTACGTGTCAAACACAAGTTTTCTGTTGATAACCAGACTTTGTCGCCATATGTACCACACAAGATTACACCAAGTACCTATACACGGGCCCATACGTACAATACAAGCTCATACTGGGTATCTATACATGGGCCCGTATGTATGATACTATATGAGTTCACACCGGGAACCCATACACAGGCCTGTACATACTATACGAGATGACACTGAGTACCCATACACAGGCCTGTACATACCATGTGAGCTCTCACCAGGTACCCATACACAGGCCTGTACATACCATACAAGATGACACCAATTACCTATACACAGGCCTGTACGTACCATGCAAGCTCATACCGGGTACCCATACACGGGCCTGTATGTGCCATATGAGCTCATACCAGGTACCCATATATGGGCCTGTCCATACCATATGAGATTACACCAAGGACTCGTACATGGGCCTGTATGTACCATACAAGATCATCCTGGGTACCCATATATGGGCCCATCTGTACCATACAAGATTACACCAAGGACTCATACACAGGCCCATCCATACCATACGAGATTATACCAAGTACCTATACATGAGCCTGTACATACTATACAAGCTCACACCTGGTACCCATATATGGGCCCATCCATACTGCATGAGATCACTCACAATATCCCTACATGGGCCTATATGTACCACACAGGTATGCATGTCTCTCAGGCCTGACCGTCTCTCATGTGGTGAAACAACCACAAAAGAATACTTAGTTGATAAGGTCCTTAGGTTGCTGCTGCAATGGCTGACTAGGCCGTTCAGTAATCAATGGAATAGACTAGATAGGTCTGATGACTAGTATCACTGACTGGACACTACCTGATGGAAAGGAGGAGTAGGGGAAGGAAGGGGATGAGACATCGTAACACTAGTCTTTTTGAGGAAAGAAACCAAGTGAACTAGACTGGGGATGCTAGCCGTCGTCCACAGGGCTTTTATAGTATTGGCATATGTGCACAGACCAAGCTGTGCATGAGAGTACATGTCTACATAAGTACATACAAGGAATGGAAATGAAATACATGATGCACACACATAATGTGGCAGAATGGAAGAGAAGCATAGGACTGTGATTACTGTGAGAAGGAATGGAAGCATAAAGCGGAAATGAAAAGGAAGTCATACGGTAATAAATGTGGGAATGAGATTAGATCTCGTAAGAATATGAATGTAACTAAATAGAGAAAGAGCATCTGTGAGTGCGAGAGGAGAGGAATGAAAAGTTACAAGTCCACTGTTATGTTGTGCAATAAGATAATCACGTGGCTTGATAAGATAAGATAAGATAAAGAAATGAAAATGAAAATTGTCACTTCATTACATGCGGCTTATATACTCCGGGCCTGCCTCAGGGTTGTTGTGAGCCAGCATGTACTGGCAGAGTGTACACTACTGAGACATACCTAAGGTTGAGCTTATTAATAGAATGTAGTGATTCAAGTGAAAGATCAATCCTAACTCAGACTAGCTGAGTCTGATTGTGAATACACAAAGTGTGTGAACTATTCTCCTAATATGGTAGTGTAGTGAGTGTAATGTTCAATACTCCCCCTTATCTAGTATATGGTAGTAAACTAAGATATAAGTAGGTAAAATCAATTGCACAATCATGGTTGAAAGGCGAGGTTTCTAAACTCCAAACCAAGTTGGGATCTGAATTTCTCGAACTTGACATGTTCAAGGTTCTTAGTGAACATATCCACTGGATTGTCATCTCCTGGGATATAAAACAGTTCGACTTGTTTGAAAGTCATTACTGCATCATATATATAATGGTACTTGATGAGGATATGTTTGGATCTCTTTTCAGTGACTGGATTTTCAGCTATAAATAGTGATCCTTGATTGCCACCACAGACAGGAATGGGATTTAGCTTATACCCAAGTTCCTCAAGCATTTGCTTGATCCATACTACTTGGCGAGAAAAATTGCTCAAAGACATGTATTCAGCTTCAGTGGAAGACAGAGCAGTTGTCTTTGGTAAATGTGAATTCCAGAGGAAAACACCATTTGCTAGTTTCAGGTAGAAACCCGTTTGTGAGTGACCAGTTATTTTATCTTAACCCCAGTTAGAGTCAGTGCAAGTAAGTAGACCCTTGCTGCTTTCACCATCATAGACTAGTGAGTAATCCAAAGTGCTGAGTAGATACCAGCAGATGTATAGGGCCTTCTCAAGATGCTCCTGTGATGGATTTGCAGACTGGCGAGCCATTTGTGTGACAGCATAAGCAATGTCAGGCCTTGTGCCAATCATTAGATATAATAAAGATCCAATTACAGTTTGGAACCAGTTCTGGCATTCCAGATCTATCAGATTTTCATTCTTCTCTGGGTAATAACCCTGAGGTAGAGGAGTGTGAGCTGGCTTTGCATTGATCATTCTGCAGCGCTCAAGCACTTTATTGAGATAATTCTGCTGGTCTATTATAATGCGGCAACCTTTTGGTTTAATGTTCATTCGGAGGAATTCAGTAGATTCCCCAAGATCTTAACATTCCCACTTTTTCATAAAAGTAGCCTTAAGTCTGCTAACTAGGCTCTTTGAGGGTCTGCAGAATAATGCATTGTCAACATAGATTATAGCAAGTACTATATTGTTTCCTCACTTGTACACAAATAGGCTGGCATCAGTCTTAAGCCATTCAAATCCAAGTTCTTTCATGGATTTATCTAATGTGTGCCACCAGGTAATCCCAGCTTGCTTTAAGCCATAAATGGCATATAGAAGCCCAAGTACTTTGGTACCTTTGTATTGAGGGGGTACGAATCCCTCTGGAAAGTCCATATAAAGTTCCTCTTCTAGCACATCATATAGGTAGGCAGATCGGACATTGAGTCCAGAAATATACCAGTTACCAGGTAATGCTAGGGCGAGCATATACATATCGCACAGTTTCAAATTGCACAACAGGCGAGAATATTTGATCATAGTCAAGACCTTCTACTTGAGAGAAGCCTTTTGCAACTAATCAGGCATGTTTCCAGCCATCAGATTTTTGATCAAAAACCCATCAATTCTTTATAACCTTTCAGTTTTTGGGATGATCGACAACTTCCCAAATCTTGCATTCTTTGAGCATTTCAAGCTCAGTATCACAGGCCTTCCGCCAGAGAGCTTGCTCATCTGCAGGTAGCTTATTTATGTTCTTGAAGGACCATTTCCTGTAATTGGGAGTATTTGATGATTTGGCAAAGAGAATCACACACTGGCACAAAAATGAGACTAAACTGTCTTCCCCTTCCGTGGGTAGGCATTTGACATCATCTTCCGAAGGTGTCAGAGACAGAGGCATGCTACCAAGGATATTTGGAATGGCCAGAACCCTCAGAATGTCTGGAACTTTCAAAACAGTTTCTCCTACTAGTTTTTTCCATGTAGAGTCCTTCTCTATATCCTTAACCTGCTTTGTAGGGTGATTGTCACCATAAACATTTCCAGGGAAATTAGGTGCTTGGCGAGTTCACTTAGAGCATTGCAACTTAGGCAGTTCAATGTGAGGTGGACGAGGTGCTTGTGGAGGAGTCCTTGGTACCAGGACTGGTTTCAGTTCCAGTTCTAACTCTCATTCCAGTTCCGATTGTGGTTCTGAGTTGGGATGATGTGGTTCTGAGTTGGGATGGTGTCATTCCAAGTTGGGACATTGGAAGGAATGCAGAACATGTAGTTCCGGGTTGGAATCAGAATAACCGGGAATGTCATCTGAGTGGTGAGGATGGGGATCACATGGAGCATGGCTTATAGGCTTGTGAGGCCAAGCCCCAGAACAGTTCAGAAAGAGGTGTTTGTCAAGGGTGGCATGAGTGGAAGGATGGAGTGTTCCGTTTGGACATATGAACAGATAATTACTCATGTTCTGGTGCAATGCCTAGGTACACCATAAGCTGTGATTTAGGCTGTAGCTTGCCTTGTCTTGTCCCATCAGGAATGTGCACATAGGCACTGCATACAAAAACCCTAAGGTGAGAAATAGATGGTTTCTCCCCCTGAAGTAGTTCAAGAGGGGTTCTCCATTGTAGTCAGTTCATCAGTGTACAATTGTAAACATGGGCTGCATAACATAACACAAATTCCCAGTAGGAGTCAGGTAGGCAAGCATGAAGATGCATCACCTATGCTTTATCCATAAGAGTGTGAATTAATCACTCAGCACGACCGTTTTGTTGGTGTGTTGTAAGTAATGAAAGGTTTTCAAGTAAATGAAAACTAATGAAAGTGGGGTACGAGTTTTCTCAACCCAGGGGGTTGTATACAGGTTCAGTGGTGAGAGGTTGTGCGACGATGCACGGCGATGATGACTAATCCAGCAAGTCTGGATTGCAAGCGATGAGGAAAGAAAAGGGAATGACAAAGGGCCAATGGTGGCTAGAGACAAAGACTGATGGGTGATCAATGCACATGGGCAAAAGATAGATCTTTTCTGAATGAAAATACAAGGGTATTTATAGTCCAGGGATGCCCAGACTTATGGTAACTAAGGTAGGTATACTTTTCAAACAAGTAGTTCAAGAAACCCTAATGAATCCAAATTGGGTAATCCGAAATGAAAAGGAATAAACCCAGACATCGGAGGATAGGGGCTAAACATCGGACTATCAACAGACTTGAATTAGACAGATACTACCTCAGGGACAACTCGTCCCTTACAGCATGTAAGGTGTGGACTGATGAATGTGAATTCCATTATCCTTGATATATTTGACAAATGCTTTTGAGGTGAATTCCCCTGCAGCATCAGATTTAAAGCCCTTAATCTGGGCATTATATTGCATTTGTATATATGAGAAGAATTGTTTGGTGCTTTTCAGCACTTGATCCTTGGATTGAATGCAGGTAACCCATGCCATAGATGTATAATCATCATAAAAAATGATGGCATATTTATATCTGTGATTGAAACAACCTAATAGACCCTAGACATTGGGATTCTAGGCTAATCACTTGAACTCAGGAAAGGGGGACTTTATGATCTTTAGGGGAAAGACCAAGAGAACCAAACTGGAGGATGTCCAGTGGGCTCCTTGGGGTTTATATACTGTGGCATGACATGCACAGACCAAGCAGTACACTACTACATATGTGCATATGATAACGGTGATTAAAGGCATGATGCCACCATGAGGTGTGGCAGAATGAAAGAGAAGCATAGACAGTAATAACCGTGTGAAAGGAATGAAAGCATAAATGGAGATTAAAAGAAGTACATATGGAAATGAACATGTGAATGAGATGAGATCTCGTGAGAAAGTGAATATAACTAAATGAAGAAAAGCGTCTGTGAGTGTGAGAAGAGAAGAGAGAAAAGTTACAAGTCCAGGATATGTTGTGAGATAAGATAAACATGTGGCTTGATAAGATTAGATAAGATAAGATCAAAGAAAAAGATAAGAAGAGAAATTGTCACTTCGTTACACTACCCCCCCTCTAGGAATCACATTCCAGGCGATTATAGGGTATCGAGGATGATCCGGCCTCCATGTAGTTGATGTAAGGATTAAATAAACCTTTGGACTGTGCAAAGGTCATGGAAAGTTGTCTAGGAGCATTGGGCTGAAGAGCATGAAAGTCTTTGATAGCATCTTGCGCAGACTTCAAGTTCTCTGTGGGTTCCCAGGTACAGTCTTCAACATCGTAACCTTTTCAGTGGACAAGGTATTCCAACTTACGTCTCTCCAAACGAGAGTCAACAATGAATTCAACTTCCCATTCAATGTCTCTGTCGTTGGTAACCTCTACTGGGCCGGGTTTAGTAACCAGTTGTCCCATTAATCTTTCTTTATATGGTTTTATTCTTGAGATGTTCACGACCAGGTGAATTTTCAGAGTCTTCGGCAGCTTCAAGTGTACCGCATTATCTCCGATCATCTCAATTACTGGAAAAGGTCCTATGAACTTCTCCATGAGCTTTTTAGATGCACATGTCAAATGCAAGTTTTCTGTGGCGAGCCAAACTTTGTCACCAACTGAATAGATAGGAGCACTGCTCCAGTACTTATCGGCTTGAGCTTTCATTCGCTCTTGAGCCTTTAATAAATTCTTTTTCGTTTCTTTGAAAGTGTCTGCCATCGTCTTGGCAAATTGCTCAGTGGCTGGCATGTGAGTGGTGTTACAAGTATGGTGGACCCCCTATCATTTTTCCCTGATGAGTCCCCTCCTGCCTCACCCAACACTGCTTACCTCGCCCACTCAGGACGGACCATCTTCTCTGGACTAGGGCTCGACCCGGCTATGCCAGACACAGCTTGGGCAGAGTTATTACAGACAGAGCTGTTCTCTGATCCTGCCGCGCCTTCGGGCTCTTTCAATCTCAGACCTATTTAATCTCGTATGCTTTCCTATCATTCCTGAGATTAATCTCGGACTCTTTCTTCGCTCTCTATTAATCTTGGACCCTATCACCCTTAAGTCCTGATCTCTTGTTCAGGACTCGTGTTCCCTTCCATTGTTCATTTCTTAGGGATTATTTCTCGACTCACTTGTATTGTTCTCCTATTTAAGAACATGCCGGCCCTAGACTCGTCCAGATAGTATTTAAGGCGGAGTTCTTCCCCATGTATCTTCTCTTTAACCTTAATCTACGCCTATCTGCGTTGATCGAAGCTCACTGTCAGAAGGGCCCTCTTCTCAACTTCTATTCTCCCGCTCGCTTCTCCCGCGATCCCTTACATGGATATGCCCTCGCCCCTCTCCTCTCCTGTATACGGAGATACTCTGAAGACTTCCCTGGACTTGTTGAGTGCCAGGAGCGTAGTCAAGACTTCCCTGGACTCGTTGAGTGCCAGGAGTGTAGTCAACCCCTGTTGAGCTTTTGTTGACGCACTCGCGTAACAAGTGGAAGTATGTTGTTCTATTCCCATACGTGGGATGTAGTTCTGTGACACTTCAAAGGGTGTTTTGTTTGAACTCATGTGAACTTTTGAGTTATATGAAAACTGGGCAAGTGGTAACCAGTCTACCCATTTATCTTATTTTTCTGCACAATATAACCGAAGATACTGCTGGAGATCTCAGTTCATCCATTCCGTTTGCCTGTCCATTTGTGGGTGGAAAATGATGGATAATTTAGTTGTTATCCCCAATCTAGAGGACACTTCTTGCATCACTTGCAAGGTGAATTGCGGGCCATGGTCTGATACAATTGAATGCGGGAGACCATGATTTTTCCACACGTAATGAAGATAAAGTTTTGCCGTGTCTAGCATGGTTACTGTCTTCGTTGTGGGAATAAATATTGCTTCCTTCAAGAAGCAGTCTATGACCACCAGAATCGAGTCATAACCCTGACATAGGAGCAGATCTGTAGTAAAATCCACAGCGATATCCTCCCATGGTCCATTAGGAACAGGAAGTGGCTTTAGTTTGCCAGCTGGCAGCTGATTTCCAGTTTTCATTCGTGTGCACCTGTTGCAATGAGATAGATAGTCATGGGTAAATGTGGCCATCTTGGGCCACCAGTAACTGTTTTCTATGAGGTCAAGCATCTTAGTGAGATCCGGATGACCAGCGACTGGAGAGTCATGGCAGTTCTTTAGTATTTTCATTTTTATTTCATCATCATCGGGGACATAGATCTTGTCCTCCCAATATAGCATCTCTTCGACCTGGCACATGTTATGCTCTTTACATAGGGTTGCGACCTCACTCTCTTTAAGCAGCATCGTTTTGCTTTTGATGAGTTTAAGAATTTGTTCGCCTTCATCATGGATTTCAACTCAGGTCTGAGTTCATATCTGCTCTGGTGGGATCATAACAATACCCTTGTTATCATCTTCAATTCCGTGGGCATGATCCTTGTGACAACTTAATGCATCTGCTTTTACGTTTGTAGCACCTGGCTTATAAACAAAAATGAAGTTGAACCGTGGCAACCATTGGTACCATCAGGCTTGTCAATGACTCAAGTCTTGAGATTTCATAAAATATTGAAGGTTTGTGTGGTCATTCCAAATCTCAAATTGGAACTTCACTCCCTCCAAGTAATGACGCCATATTTCCAGGGCACGAATGATAGATAATATTTCTTTGTTGGCTATTGGATAGTTTCTTTCTTTCAGCGACATTGAACGAGAAGAACAGGCAACTGGGCGCTATTTGTCTTCTTTGAAAACAGACAATACCACCTCTGTAGCATAATCTGATGCATCCATTTCTAAACAGAACTGACAATCATTGTCTGGATATGCCAGAATGGGTGCAGTAGTGAACTTTTCTTTCAGCATGTCAGATGCCATTTGTTGAGTGGAAGTCCACTCAAATTTTTGTTCCTTTTTGAGAAGGTCGTTTAATGGACGTGTGACCCGCACGTAGTCCTTGATGAACCTCCTATAAAAATTGGCAAGGCCAAGGAAGCTTCTAACTTCCTTTATGTTCGTGGAAACAGGCCATTCCAAAATAGCTTTGACTTTGGTATCGTCCATGCAAATACCGTCTTTACCCACAATCATGCCAAGGAAGTCTACCTCAGTCTTACTGAAAGTGCATTTTTCTGGTTTTACGAAGAGGTCATTTTCTTCAAGATAGCAAAGTACTTCTCGCACAATCTTGTCATGTTCATCAGGGAAATTTTGAAGACATGATAATCCCATATAATCACCAAAGGGAGGTTTATAATGACTTATAATGACTTATAATGGCTTATAATGTATATAATATTATATCTACCCTTGTCATTTCCTTAAAATTTTCCTGATGCTTCCTCTTGATTTTCTGTTTTTGTAAATATCATTAGGTCATCGATGTAAACAACAACCATGTTGTCCATATCTGCGAAGATCCCATTCATCATCGCTTGGAACATTCCGGGACTGTTGCATAGCCTGAAGTACATCACGAGGGGTTTGTAAGCACTGTGGAAATAAACAAAAGCTGCCTTCCATTCATCTCCTTTCTTTATGCGGACATTGTTGTATCCCCATCATAGATCCATTTTCGTAAATAGTTTTGCTCCTTTGAGCTTGTTGACCAGCTGACCAATCAATGGTAACGGATAATTATTTTTGACCGTGTGCTCGTTAAGATAGTGGTAGTCTTGGACCATCCGCTTCTTGCCATCTTTCTTTGGCATGAAAAACACAGGTGACATTTGTGAAGATTTTGAGGGCCTAATATATCCCTTCTTGAGCTAATCATCTATGAATGCCGTTACTTCTTCTTGCTCTATGGGGCTGAGCGGTATCAATCGGCCTTTCTTTGGCACAAAAGATTCTTTCATGTCTATAGTGTGATCCCAGGGCTTTTGGATCGGCATCTGTTCGCTCTCTCCTTTTGAGAATACTTTTAAATGATCATGATACGCTTTAGGAACCATCTTGGCTTCCGTAAGCTTCTTTTCTTCTGTTTTTGGTTTTTCAAGATGTTCTTGGGTCGCTTGAATCTGATACTGGAGATCTTCTTCCTCCTTTTCAAGCATTCAGATAAAGACAGGCTTCTCTTGAAGCGTGTGACAATGGCAGGGACAGCGTGTAAGCTTGACCAAGCCTGTCTTCCAGTCTATTTCTGAATTATGGTGTTTTAACCACATGTAGCTGAGGATCAGATGATTCTGTCCAAGGTCCATAACTTCCATGGTAACGTGTTCCTTGTGACCCTTGAAGTCAATTATAATATTGGTGGAGTGCATAATCTTTCCAGCCAAATTCTTTGTGCCATCCACATTGTAAATGTTAACGGGATTGCATAACTTTCAAAGGGGAAGTTTATTCTTCTTAACCCACTTTGTATCAATAAAGATAGTGTTAGCCCCTGAGTCAAGTAATGCTTCAAGCGAAACGAGGTCTTTAGGGGTTTCTTGGGATGCAATGCGTAGCAGGACCAGAATTTCATTTTCAGTCCTCACATTGCATACATAAATATCCTCTGGGATCTCTTTTTCTTTTTTGGAAGAGGAATTAAGCACAGGTTTAACGTCCCTGCCGCACTCGCTAGGAGACACCTCTGACATATGAGGTAAAGAGTCCATGGAGCTGTCAACATCAGTGTCTTCCACATTTAAATTATCAAATCCGTTTTTGTAAATTTCTTGTTTTTCCGCCTTCAATCCACCCAGATTGGATCTTAGGTGCAACCTTTTCCCTTTTTGGCCGCTTTGGCTGCGTCCATGAAGAATGCCGAGGCTTCTTTGAAGCTCATGCCTCAGGTTGCCTTAACACATGCCCTTTGGTTGCTTTTATCCTCATCCCAGGAGGTGGCTCTGTCATTGGAGTCTGAGTCTGAGTCATCAGACTCAACTTTCTTCTTGCCTTTGCCCTTGCAGGCCACATTAACCTTTTTCTCCTTTTTACAAGAGAACTTGTGTTTGCCACCAAGCCACTTGCATTTAGGGCATTGGACTTTTGTTTGACTGCAGTCCCTTGCAGTGTGGCTGGACTTGCCACAGTTGTAGCAGTTACTGATGCTAGCATTGCCAATATCCATGGCGTTTTCATCCTTTTTGACCTTATTTTGAGACCTGGCCATGGTCCTATCCTTGAGAAACCCATAGGTCTCTTGGTGATTGCTGACTTTCCTTATCTCATCAAGATATTCATCGACAATCCCTTTCCGATTACCATCATTGATAATTTTGTAAATTATATTGGATTTGGTATTTTTTTCCAGTATGGCAATGGCGTGCGAAGGGTCTACATTCGCTTGCCAATATAAGCTTTCCCACTTGACTAAGTAGTCATCGGTGGGTTATTGTCCTTGGTAACAATTATTGAGCTGATCTCTTGCCCAATCTTCTTGGTTGGTGCTTCTGAAAAGCCCTTCTACTTCTGAAACCAACTGGTTTCAGTTGTAACCTTCACGTCTCAGACGTGTCTGGGTGAACTGCCCTGCCTTTGGTCCCTTTAAGTGGGACAAAACTGCCAATATGGCATTGTCGGATCCGGGAATAATAACTTGGCTGTTGATTTATAACCAGCCTTGCATCTTCGACCACCACTCCTCAAATTTGGCTTTACTGCCCTCATAATCTCCAGGGTCAGCGAATACTTCAACTTTGCAGTCAGATAAACCGCCTTCTTGTCCTGCTGCTCTTGATAGGTTCCTTGCGGCAGCATGGAGTGTTTGGATTTCTGCTGCTTGTCCATTGCAGTGATTCCGAAGAATATTGATTTCGTTTTGAAGTTCAGTGGCCACATCGCCTAGCTGAACCATTCTTGATATGACTGCATTGAATTTGTTTAGAATTGTGGCAACTTTGTCCTCCCATCCCATACTAGGGTCGGCGAGAACAGCGTTAAGCGTTTGAGACATAACGAGGGGAAAATAGATATATTAAGTTTGTAAAGAAGATTCACTGCCTGTAACATTTCAGCTTGTGAAGAATGTGACGTGGGCGTAAGACCTTTGTCGTAATCTTTTCGTCATCTCCTGGCTTAAGATGGTTAATTGTCTTTCTTTTGGCTATCTTTCACCTCTTTGCCAGCCTTGCTTCTACCGGTCTATGTCCTTCTGCTAAGTCTAGTGGGGAAATACGTCCCTCTTCTACAACTCTAGCATAATCTATCCCTTGATAGGGGGAGAGTTCTCTTTGAGCAATGAGCGGTTCTTCTATCGCTTCATGTTTGACTGCTGCACGAGGTGGTGCCGGAGGTACAATAGATTGTTGGGGTCACCTTCTTCCTCATAGTCAGGTAGGGCGGAGTGTTGACTTATCTCCTGATCCCTGTTTCGGTTGTTCCTTAACGCCTCGTAAATGAAAGGTGGATAATCCCCGAATAAGTCGAAGGGGTATAACGGTTGACCAACAAGAGCTAGAACTCTGTCAAAAGTAGGGTCCTCTCACACACACTGTGCCTCCAGAGATTCCGCTTCTGAAGGTTCTCCTACTAGCACTATCTCAGCACGATACAGAGGGTGGATGTGCGGTCTACGCTATCTCTTGGATTCTGCTGGTATAAAAGGAAGAAGCATTTGGTGAGGGGTAAACAGCACTGGACAAGTCTTTAGTCCAAGTGATACACGTTCCTTGACATTCGACGACGCACTTGTCTTTCATGAAGTCGCTTTGAGTTTGGGTGATAAGAGTAGGATGAAGAAGTTTGGTTCTAATGAAACAACCTAATAGACCCTAGACATTGGGATCCTAGGCTAATCACTTGAACTCAGGAAAGAGGGACTTTATGATCTTTAGGGAAAAGACCAAGAGAACCAAACTGGAGGACATCCAGTGGGCTCCTTGGGGTTTATATACTGTGGCATGACGCACACAGACCAAGCTGTACACTACTACATATGTGCATATGATAACGGTGATTAAAGGCATGATGTCACCATGAGGTGTGGCAGAATGGAAGAGAAGCATAGACAGTAATAACCATGTGAAAGGAATGGAAGCATAAACGGAGATTAAAAGAAGTACATATGGAAATGAACGTGTGAACAAGATGAGATCTCATGAGAAAGTGAATATAACTAAATGAAGAAAAGCATCTGTGAGCGTGAGAAGAGAAGAGAGAAAAGTTACAAGTTCAGCGTATGTTGTGAGATAAGATAAACACATGGCTTGATAAGATTAGATAAGATAAGATCAAAGAAAAAGATAAGAAGAGAAATTGTCACTTCATTACAGTGATACGATTCCATCTCAAAAGATTTGAGATCTGAGTGAATCAGCTCAAACGGTGTGGTTGCCCATCACTCAGTATGAGGGAATGATCTGTTGGGTTGTTTGCCTAGTTGACATCCAATACAAATCTTTTCTTTCATTGGAATGTCTACTTCCAGAAAGTCTTTTAGATGTCTTTGCACAGCTTTGATGACTTTCTTTAAAGGATGTCCCAAGCGGTGATGTAGTAAATAATAATCCACAGAGGCCATAGAAATATTCTTAGCATGTGGTTGGAGGGCAGGTGCACGCATCCAGAATATGGTGTCAGTTCCATGTGAATGAAATGACAATATGGTGTGTTTTGAGCACTTGTCATAGAATTTGAAGAGTCCCAGAATGACCTTTACAGTCAGACAGCGATTTTTGAGTAAAGTACCCATTGATATAAGCTTGATTATATATGTGGGCATATGTATTAGAGGTGATAGTTGCACTTATATGCCTTTGTATTCTATAATCACGGTTTCTTCCCTGAGTATTGGAGCCTTTCTGTTCATGGTATGCAAGAATTGAGGTTCAACATATTTAACATACTCTGTAAAGTCATTAATGTTGTATGTAAAATGAGCTGAAGCTCTTGAGTCTAAAAGCCACATATCGGGTGGCATCCCTTCTGTGTGTATGGGTTATTTACCTTTATGAGACGTTTGTGAGCAATCATCACACATAGCAAATGGCAAATGCAGTGATTTCATTTCACTACCTACGGCAGACATGTACAAATACGTACCACAAATCTGTGGCGAAGAGGATCGCATATCAGTGTCTGTGTGATGTGAGGAAAAGGATACTGACCAGGTATCATCAGTGAAACCAAAGTCATAGTAATTTCCAAGATAATTTTGAGGGAAATCATTGTCTTCACCCAGTGAGATAGTATCCTCATCATCCACCTCCATGAACTGGGATGTGTCATTGGTGATTATTGTTAACTGATCTTGAAGCCGGTGGGACGAGGAGGGAATACCTCCTTGCCAATCAACGTGATGGTTAGCCACCAGGTCAAGTGTGCACATGGTTTCAATCGTGGGCGTGATGCCCAAGTGATGTGCCAGAGAAATGACATTCTTGACATGCAGGAAGGTGGGTCCACTGTAGTTGATGGCACCAGAGGTATGTGACAATGCATGCGGATCGATGATGGTGGAGAAAGTGGGCAGATGTGCCAGGTTGAGAACCACAGGCACAGCAAAGGCAAAAGATGCAGCAGGGACAGTGTCAGAGTTGGCAGCATGAGCTGCTTTACACTTCTGCTGTTTTTCATACCCAGCTTGTGAGCATTTTCCTTGATGGCATTTCTTGCCATTGCCTTCAGTGGAGGAACCACCTTGTTGCTGGCCTTCCTGCTGTTGTTGTTGCTGAAATGAGGGGTCTCCCCCTTTCCGTTTTACAGTGGAAACCTTGTTCACCTGCAGCTGGGCCAGCTTACGATGGAAAGCATGCTGCAGCCAGGTTGCAGTGACGAGTTGTTTGATCTTGGAAATGTTCGGAACTGTGGTTCCAGTAGGTCTGGGAGTGGTTCCAGTTCTGGTTCTGATGCTCTTGAGATTTAGTGTTTGATGTATGTTGTTGGTGTATGTGGGGAGCTTGGAGAGAACAATCATCATTTGTATTTTGTCGGAAATTGTGTATCTGACATCGTTAAGACGAGCAAACTGCGAATTTAGTTTCACAAAGGATGGGGCAGGATGGTTGTTCTTGGGAATGGATGTATCCATCATAATCTTAAATTCCATGTATGCAGTGGTAACACTAGGCATGGAATATGCCTTTTTGAGTTCTGTTCATAGGAACGAGGCATAGTGTTGAGAAACAAATTTGGCAGCAATGTGTGAATCAAGTTTGAGGTGCATAGCCCCAAGTGCCTTGTCATTTGTATCTTCCCAAGCTTCAATAGCATCAGTCCAGTTGGTAACAATGTCTCTGTCTGCATTCTGGAAGTGATCAGGTTGGACCTGCAAGAGTACTTGCCAGAGTCCCTGAGAACATAGGTAAGACTCCATTTCTACAGCCCATCATTGATAGTTCATCCCGTTCATATGGGGAAGATCCTTGAAAGTGGTAGAAGACATTTTATAGATTTCTGAGGTTGAAGGAATGTCAGTACTATCCAAATGTTCAATGAAAAGTCAAAGAAAAAATGGCAGTGAAAAATTCACACTTTCCTGAATGTTTTTCAGAATTTTCTAGAGGGACCTAGTCTTCCCATAGGACCTGAACATTAACTCCTTGAGTGCAAAGCACATCAAAAGTGTAAAGATGCACAGCTTTTGTACTCAGGTAGTAGTAGAAAACTCCCAGTGTATATAAAGCACAACTGGGGCTCATAACCTGTTGAGAGCCAGCATGTACTGGCAGAGTGTACACTACTGAGACATACCTAAGGTTGAGCTTATTAATAGAATGTAGTGATTTGAGTGAAAGATCAATTCTAACTCAGACTAGCTGAGTCTGATTGTGAATACACAAAGTGTGTGAACTATTCTCCTAATATGGTAGTGTAGTGAGTGTAATGTTCAACAGGGGTCACCCGTATGTATCGGCAATTTTGCAGGCAGGCTCACCATATGCTACGGGAAGTGCCACTGCATGGGCTCACTGTTTGATTCCCATGCAGGGAACGTAATTGTGTGATACTTCAAAAGGGGTTTTCTTAGAACTCATGTGAACTTTTGAATTGTATGAGAACTGAGCAACTAGTAACCAATCAACCCATTGATCTTGTTTTTCAGTGCAGAAAAGGTGGAGATACTGCTGGAGATCCCAATTCATGTGCTTCATTTGGCCATCTGTTTGAGGGTGGAAGGCAGTGGATAATTTACTTTTAATACCAAGGAGTGTGCATACTTCTTGCATTACAGCCAAGGTGAATTGCAGTCTGCAGTCTGATACAATCGACCATGGTGATCTGTGGTTTTTCCATATGTTATAAAAATAGAGCTTGGCAGTGTCTAATGCCATAGCAGTCTTCTTTGTGGGAATAAATACTGTCTCTTTCAAGAACTGATCAATGACCACTAGGATCGAGTCGTATCCCTGACAAGGTGGCAGATCTGTGGTAAAATCAGCCGAAATATCTTCCCATGACCTATTAGAGATAGGAAGTGGGTTTAGCTTTCCAGCTGGGGACTGGTTCCCTGTTTTCATTCATGCACACCTGTAACATCGAGATAGATAGTTATAAATGAATGAGGCCATCTTGGGCCACCAATAACTTCTTTCTATGAGACCAAGTGTTTTAGTAAGGCCTGGATGACCAGTGACTGAAGAGTGGTGGCAGTTTCATAAGATTTTCATTTTTATGTCATCATCTTCAGGAACATAGATCTTATCGTCCCGAAATAGCACTTCATCTACCTTGCACACATTGTGCTCTTGGCATAGTGTGGCGATTTCGCTTTCCTTAAGCAAATATGTTTTCGCCTTGATGAGTTTTAGTATTTGTTCACCTTCATCATGAATTTCAACCCTGGTCTGGGTTCATACTTGCTCTGGTGGGATCATAATAATGCCCTTGTTATTGTCTTCAATCCCTTGGGCATGGTCTTCTCGACGACTGAGTGCATCAGCTTTTACATTAGTAGTGCCTGCTTTGCAGACAAACATATAGTTAAAGTGTGTGAGCCATTGATACCAATGAGCTTGGCGTCAATTCAGATCTTGACTCTTCATAAAGTATTGGATCATTCCATATTTCAAATTGGAACTTTGCTCCTTCTAAATAGTGATACCATATTTCCAAAGCACAAATAATAGAAAGCATCTCCTTGTCAGCAATCAGATAATTGTGTTCTTCCGGTGACATTGAGTGCAAAGAGAAGGCAATGAGGTGCCATTTGTCATCTTTAAATAATGAAAGCACAGCTCCAGTTGCATAATCTGATGCATCCATTTCTAAATGGAATTGGCAATTGTTATTGGGATATGCCAGAACTGATGCAGTGGTGAATTTTTCTTTTAATGTGTCAAAGGAGCATTGTTGGGACTCAGTCCATTTGAACTTGATGTCCTTCTTTGAAAGATCATTGAGCAGACATGCGACTTGTGCGTAGTCCTTAATGAATCGTCTATAAAAATTGGCAAGGCTAAGGAAACTTCTAACCCCTTTAACACTCGTGGGAGCAGGCCATTCCAAAATAGCTTTAACTCTTGAATCATCCATGTGGATACCGTGTTTCCCCATGATCATACCAAGGAAATCAACTTCCAGCTTAGAGAATGTGCATTTTTCCAGTTTCACGAAGAGGTCATTTTCTTCAAGACGTTGCAGAGCTTCACGAACGATCTTGTCATGTTCCTCCTGGTTATCCATTTTCGTAAAGATCATTAGGTCATCAATGTAAACAACAACCACGTTGTCCATATTAGCGAAGATTTCATTCATTATCGCTTGGAAAGTGCTGGGACTGTTGCATAGTCTGAAATACATAATGAGGGGTTTGTATGCACCACAGAAGCAGATGAAAGCAGCTTTCCATTCATTGCCTTCTTTGATCCAGATGTTGTTATATCCCCATCATAAGTCCATTTTCATAAGTAATTTAGCTCCTTTTAGTTTATCAATGAGCTGGCTGATGAGAGGAAGAGGGTAATTATTTTTAACCATGTGTTTGTTTAGATAGCAGTAGTCTTGGACCATCTTCTTCTCGCCATCTTTCTTAGGCACAAAGAACACAGGACTTGTTTGTGGGGATTTAGAGGGTCTAATATACCCTTTTTTGAGCTGATTGTCGATAAACACCATAACCTCTTCTTGCTCCTGGGGACTAAGCAGTATCAATCAGCCTTTCTTTGGCACAAAAGAATCCTTCATGTCAATTGTGTGGTCCCAGGGCTTTTGGATTGGCATCCGTTTGCTCTCTCCTTTACTAAAGACTTTTAAATAATTGTGGTAAGCCATCAGAACTAGATTGGATTCCATGAGTTTCTTTTCTTCTTTTATGTTGTTTTTATTAGTGGTGGAGATCTCTAATCTCTCAAGCGTCACTTGTATTTTGTGTTGCAGGTCTAGCTCTTTCTTTTCCACTAACTGAAGGAAGATGGACTTGATAAAATGCAAGCAACTCCAGAGAACGCTCCGAAGATGTAAAGTAGAACTCTGGAGAAACCCTCCAGAGTACTGCTACCGCTCAGTAAAGATACTTCGTACCTATCAGAATAGCACCTGGTTCACATACTTACTCGGTACGAGTGTGCCTTAACCACATACTATAAATTAGCTAGTTCTCTCATCTAGCACCTCAGTTGTTTCGCCCGACTTAGGCAGCGACTGAGGTAAGTAAGATCCCTTCGTACATATTACTTTAGACTAATTACTGTAGCTCCGGACTCTCCTGGACTTTACAGGTAAATACGTATATAGTTGTTTTGCCCGACTTAGGCAGCGACTGAGCTCCGGACTCTCCCAGACTTTACAGCTCTGCTTCTCCGGACCTTTGGACCTTAACAGGACTTGTCTTGTAACATGTGGCAATGCTAAGGGCATCAGTTAAGCTTTACCGAGCCTGTAGTCCAATCTATCTCTGGGTTGTGTCGTTTGAGCCATGTGTAGCCGAGAATCAGGGAATTCTGTCCGAGATCTGTAACCTCAGCAGTAACATGCTCCTTGTGACCCTTAAAGTCAATAACAATATCTGCTGAATGCATGATGTGACCAGCAGAGTTCTTTGTGCTGTCAACATTAAGCACAGCAATTGGGTTTCATAATTTTCTTAGGGGAAGTTTTGCTTTCTTCGCCCACATTTTGTCAATAAATATAGTATTAGCTCCTGAATCGAGCAATGCTTCTATCTTTGCAAAGTTGCTAGGAGTTTCTTGAGAAGCAACATATAGAGAAACAAGGATTTCATTACTCATCTTCACATTGTGGACATAAATATCATCTGGGATTTGAAACTCTTTTTCTTTTTGTTTAGGAGAATTAAGCACTGGTTTTACCATCCCAGCCATGCTCATAAGAGATGCTCCCAACATATGAGAAGAAATATCTGTCAATTCATCAACACCTGTGTCATCAATGGTTAGATAATCAAACCTATTTTTGTGATTTTCTATTTTCGCCTTCAATCTACCCAGATTGGATCTTAGGCCTTGCCTTTTCCCTTCTTGCCTTTGGAAGCGTCAGCAAAGAATGTGCAGGCCTCTTCATATGACATTCCTTTTGTTGCTTTGACCCAATTGGTGGTGCTTTTATCATCCTCCCAGGACATTGCTCCAGCATCTGAGTCTGAATCTGAGTCTGAAGAGTCTTCTTGCTTTGTGGCCTTGCAGGCTGCCTTCTTCCCCTTTTTACAGAAGAACTTATGTTTTCCCCTGAGCCATTTGCAGTCGGGGCACTGCACCTTCATCTGTTTGCAGTCTTTGACTATGTGGCCAGACTTGCCACAGTTGTAACACGGCCCAGAAGTCATGTCCCCAATATCCATCACATTGAGATCTTTCTTGTCTTTTCCAGAGTTTTGGTAGGTTTTCTGGAAACCTGAGTTTACATAACGAAAGGCCTGCATGTTATTGCTAACCTTGCGAATTTCTGTGAGATATGCATCCATGTTTGTTGTCCTTGCTCTGGTTTCAAATATCTGATGGATAATATCAGACTGGACATTCTTTTCCAACAGCGTAATTGCATGCATTGGACCAATTTGTGCCTGAAAATACAGAGCTTGCCACTTGACGATATAGTCATCAATCAGGAGAGATCCTTGTTTATAATTGGCAAGTTGGTTCCATGCCCAATCCTTCTGATTGGTCGATCGGAATAGACTCTTGATCTCTGTTACTAATGTTGCCCATGTATAGCTTGGGCCTTGAGCTAATCTTGTTTGGGCAAAATGCCCCACATTCTTGCCTTCTAATTGGGACAAGACCACAACTACTGCATTTTAGGAGTGGGGGGGAGCATGTGCCCAATTGAGATTGAGTCAAGCACAGATCTTTGCCCACCACTCTTCAAACTTTGCTTTTGACCCATCGTATAAACCAGGGTCAGAGAATATCTCTATCTTTCAAGAAAATCCTCCCCCTCCTTGTGCCAGTGGTAAAGCAGACGGTCCTACTGGTGCTTGTGGTGGTGGTGGTGTGACATTCCCTCTTATTGCCACTATGTCATTTGCTATTTGATTTAGTTGATGCTGCTGAGCATCCATTCTTCCTTACATCATAGATATGAGTTGTTGGAAGGAGGTAAACTCTGCAATCAAGATGTCATTCTGTTGTTGTCCTGTTGCTGTATTCCCAACTTCCCATGCATCAATGAAAGCTTGTGACATTGTGAAAGGAAAAAGGAGATTATGGTATGTATAAGAGTAATTAATCCCCGAAACATTTAGGGAGATGGAGGGTGTGGCATGGGTATAAGATCTTTGCCATAATCTTTTCATCATCTGTGGGCTTTAGACAGATGATCCTTTTCCTTTCTTCAACTTTCCTTTTCTTAACAGGTATTACTACTTCTACCTGTCATTTCCTTTTGAGGTTGAGGAGAGGGATGTGCCCTTCTTTGACAACTCTCATAAAATCAGTGCCTTCATAAGGTGATATCTCTCATATAGGGGCTTTAAGCAGTTCTTCTAAAGCCTTCTCTTTGACAGCAACCATTGGTGCTGGCAGTAAGTCATTTGAGTCAAACTCAGCTTCATCAACCTGCATGTCGTAGTCGGGTAGGGCGGACTCCTGGTCTACCTCTAAGAGGGTTCCATGATCTACTAACGTGTGATAGATCTCAGGCAGGAATTCACCATTAAAATCAAAGGGAAATAAGTCATAGTTGATAACGTCGACTATTTGTTGGAAGGGTGATGGGAATCTACTGGGGGTCTCACTCAGGTACCTCAGTTCTAAGGATTCCACTCTTAAGAACTGTTCATTGCTGTGTTCAAGCTCTGCTCTAAAATATTGCAACCTCTGATTAAGGTTGCTAAGTGAGTTGATTGCCTGTTGGATGGGCATTAGCGCAGGTGAGTAGAGATGACGAGGAGTGAACAACACAGCGAAATATTTAGCCCGTGGAATATTCCTTGACGTTGGCAATGCACTTGTCTTTCGCAGAGTCGAGGCTTTCTGAGTTTGGTGATGAGGGTAGGATAAGAAGTTTGGTTCTAATGAAACAACCTAAAAGACCTTAAGGCTTTGGGTCCTAGTGTTACGATTCTTTCTTCGTTTCCCTTCTTCTTTCAAACCTATACTATCTTTTTCAGACAATCCGACTACGCTGTTGAAGCCCCGTGTAGTTATCTTGAAACTCCGTGTAGTTATCCTTTGATTTGTCATCTTCTTTGCTGACCTTCTCTCTTCTTCTATCGATCGGTCAGCAAGTGTATTACTTCATCCTTCCATATAGTTCCTCGCGATTCTTTTACTTAGTCATCTTTCCTTCCATCTCATTCTCCAACGTTCCATAGGCTTCTTATATAAACCTCTTCCTTCAACAATGTATTTCCTAACCTAGATCTACTCTGGAATATACCTCGTACTTCGTCTCCTGGATTTCTATAAGTCTCCTGGCTACTTCGAGTGCCAGCTTCGTCCTTTGAACCTTTGAACCACCGGTAGCCATCTTGCTACTTGAACCCACGTTCAAGGAGACGACCTCTCCTTCTTCAAACCTCTGAACCCACGAACCCTTGACCCTAGAGTCTACGCTCGTCCCTATCCAGGCCAAGCGTAACACCTAGGCTAATCACTGAACTCAGGAGTGAGGGGACTTATGGAAGGGACTTATGAAGGGGACTTTGTCTCAAGGGGAGAATCCAAGAGTACCAAACTGGAGGACATCCAGTGGGCTCCTTGAGGTTTATATAGTGTGACATAATGTGCACAGACCAAGCTGTACACTACTACATATGTACATATAATAATGGAGATTAAATACATGATGCCAACATATGGAGTGGCAGAATGGAAGAGAAGCATGAATGGTAATAACCATGGGAAGGAATGGAAGCATAGAGCGGAAATGAAAAGAACATACAGTAATGAATGTAAGAATGAGATGAGATCTCATGGAAACATGAATATAACTAAATAGAGAAGAAGCATCTGTGAGCATGAGAGAAAGAAGAGAAAGATACTAAGTCCATTTGTATGTTGTGCAATAAGATAATCGCATGTTTTTGATAAGATTAGATAAGATTAGGTGAAGAAAAGTAAAGGGAAGAAATTGTCACTTCATTACAATCACTATGCCTTCTGCTGCTCTCCCATTGATAGCATGTAAGTGGTCTGATATGGATTTCAAGTGAGGATGCTGCTGACCACCATGTCTCCTGCTCCTCCCTCATTAGTAGCCAGTAAGTGGGGTGATGTGGATTTGATGAGAATGCTGTTAATCATTATACCTCTTGTTGCTCTTCAATTAATAATCTGTAAGTGGTCTGATATAGATTTAAAATGAGTATGCCACTGATCACCATGCCTTCTGCTGATCCCCCATTGATAGCTTGTAAGTGGTTTGATGTGGATTTGACATGAGAATGCTGCTGACCATCATACTGCTCTCCCATTGATAGAGAGTAAGTTGTCTGATATGCATTTAAAATGAGGATGCTGCTGACTACCATATCTCTTGCTGCTCTCCCATTAATAGGTCTGATGTTGATTTCATATGAGAATGCTGCTAATCACCATGTCTCATGCTGCTCTCCTATTGATAGGCAGTAAGTCACCTGATGTGGATTTGAAATGAGCATGCTGCTGATCACATGCCTCTTGCTGCTCTCCTATTGATAGTTCATAAGTGGTCTGATGTGGATTTGACATGAGAGTGCTGCTGATCATTATGTCTCTTGCTACTATCCCACTGATAGGCAGTAAGGAGTCTGATTTGGATTTGAAATGAGAATAGTGCTAATCACCATGCCTTCTACTGCTCTCCAATTGATAGGCAGTAAGTGGTTTAATGTGAATTTAACATGAGGATGCTGCTAATCACCATGCTCCTCCCCCATTGATAGAGAGTAAGTGGTCTGATATGGATTTGAAATGAGAATGCTGTTGACAACCCACTTCTCTCCCATTGATAGTCTGTAAGTGGTTTGATGTGGATTTGAAATAAGAATGCTGCTGACCACTATATCTCCTGCTGCTCTCCCATTAATTGGGAGTAAGTGGCCTGATGTGGATTTCAAACAAGAATGCTACTTATCACTATACCTCTTGGTGCTCTCCCATTGATAGTCTGTAAGTGGTGTGATGTGAATTTAAAATGAGAAGGCTGCTGATTACCATGCCTCCTGCTACTCTCCCATTGCTAGCCAGTCAGTGGTTTGATGTGGATTCAAAATTAACATGCTACTGATCACCATGCCTCTTACTGCTCTGTCTGATTGAGCTTTGAAATCAGAATGGCACTGATCATCATGTCTTCTACTGCTCTCCAATTGATAGCATATAAGTGGTCTAATATATATTTGTAATCAGAATGCTGCTAATCACCATGCCTCATGCACCTCTCCCATTGATAGGCAGTAAGTGGTCTGATGTGGATTTGAAATCAGTATGCTACTAATCACCATGCCTCCTGCACCTCTCCCATTGATAGGCAGTAAGTGGTCTGATGT
Organism: Rubroboletus rhodosanguineus; assembly: GCA_038091115.1. Taxonomy (NCBI): domain Eukaryota; kingdom Fungi; phylum Basidiomycota; class Agaricomycetes; order Boletales; family Boletaceae; genus Rubroboletus; species Rubroboletus rhodosanguineus. The sequence goes on from JBBPNW010000146.1 coordinate 25,927, forward strand.
GGATTTGAAATCAGAACCCTGCTGATCACCATATCTCTTACTGCTCTCTTATTGATAGGCGGTAAGTGGTTTGATGCCAATTTGTAATCAGAATGCATCTGATCACCATGCCTCTTGTTTCTTTACCATTGCTAGGAAGTAAGTTGTCTGATATGCACTGAAAATCTAAATGCTGCTAATAATTCCTTTGCCATTTCCATGAATGTTCCACTAAATAGTTTGTGAGTGCTTTGTATTTACTATCCATTAACCAATCCTTGTTACTGATGTATTCATGTTCATTATTTTACTAATTTCTTACCCATAGAAAGTAAGTCATCTCATTTACAATTACAGGAACAGTGTTCTTATCAATTAATATAAACTCTCCTTCACAGAAGGTAACACATAATGTGGCTTCATAGTGTGGATCACTAATAGTACCCATATGCCTGCACCCAATGCACTGATCAAAATAGAAAGTATGTGATGTAAATTATAATGCAAATCTGCTTCCATTCATCAAACTTATTTTTGGATTGCCAACTTTGGCATAATTACATATATGATTCCTTACATTTTGGTATGCTTAGCTGGTAAGCATCACCCTGCAACTGTACTGTAATGGTTGTGAATCTGTGAATTAATATTTCCATAGGATGTAAGCTTACTTTGTCATCCAACATTCATTTGCCACTTACATTTATGGCATGTATGCTATATTGGCATTCAGCAGGTAAGATATCTATGTGATAGTTCTACTATGCTTATTCATAGTTTGGATAGCCAGTTAGTTTTTACCTTCTGTGTCAATATACATACTACATATAGCTTATGTTGACCAGATTCTCCTCAAGCCTTAGTTCCACCTGGTATATCTTTTATCATTTGCTTGTACTATGCATGTATTTACTAAAATCATATTATGTCTTCAGGATTCTCTTCAAGGAACAAACACAATGTCCATGGCATTGAAACAACCTTGAAGATCCTATAGCAAAGGGATCCTAGGCTTATCACTAGATACTAGGAAGAGGACTTAAGAAGGGGACTTTATCTCAAGGGAAAGACCAAGAGAACTAAACTGGAGGACGTCCAGTAGTTCCTTGGGGTTTATATAGTGCGACATAACGCGCACAGACCAAGCTGTACACTACTACATGTGGACATATTGTAATGGTAATTAAATAGGTGCTGCACACACATGGTGTGGCAGAATGGAAGAGAAGCATGGCACGGAAATAACCATGGGAATAGAATGGAAGCATAAAGTGGAAATGAAAAGAGAAGACATACGGTAATGAGTGTGTGAACGAGATGAGATCTCGTGAGAAAAGAGAATATAACTAAATGAAGAAAGCGTCTATGAGCGCGAGGAAAGAAGAAGAAAATAGTTACAAGTCCACGTCTATGTTGTGAGATTAGATAAACACGTGGCTTTGATAAGATAAGATAAGATAAAAGAAATTGTCACTTCGTTACAGGCATGTGTATTCATAGAAATATGTTTATTATACTAACTCCCTATATATACATATGTATTTTCCTAGACCAACAAGATGACCAATACACAGCAAGGGATTCTTCAAAATGGCATTAGCAAGTTGATTAATTTTGGATTTTGATAATTTTGATATCTTTCTTTATAGGGCTTATACTACTTCTCCAGTGCTCCTTCACTCTTGCCCAAGACAATTCTGAAGACCCATTCTCCTTGGCAATTCAACAGTATGAAGCATCTGGAATACCTGCTCAGCTATCCAAGCAATTTGATGTATTCTTCACCAAATATTCCTCTGCCAATAACAGGGAGGAAAAAACAAGACTTGTTATGGATGTAATTGTAGGTAGTGAAGTGATATGAGCCCAAAGCCATAGTACTGCATACTAACTTATCTTATACCATAGGCTAAATGTCACAACTTGTAGAATTTCCCTAGTATATGAGGCAGTTGGAGATCTTGAATTGGATGTCAGGTGATGATCACCATCATCCATGCTGCGCATATATGACTACCATGCACGGAAGTGCCATTCTGCTGTAACTATAGTCGACTCATGTGCATTTCTTGTTTCCGAGATGGTTAGCAATGTCATACTTACCGACAACTCCTCCATTGAGTTTAGCTGGCAAGGACCGTATCTTTCTACAAGACCGATGCTGGGACGGCTTGGTCATGAAAATAGGGGCCTTTCGATTATTCAATCTGAGTTTGAAATGTGAGGCCTTGACCTCGGCGCCTTGGAACAAACGAACGCACTAAAACAAAACATTTCACAAGTTTGTGCCACAACATGGCATTCGAGTCGCCATGCATTCGAGTCAAGTGGGTTCTATATCAACACTACAGAGAAAATGATAGTCATCGTACTACTCCG